>NIPQ01040856.1:0-28340 GCA_002806875.1 Lepidotrigona ventralis hoosana | reverse complement strand
AAATTACAGATTGCACAAAAGTAGACCTGAAGACTAATGCAAAAATAAAAGTTGGCAGTTGTACAAAATTGATAAAAAATTTTTCTATTTCCTATAAATAATCTGATTAGGATAGTTCAGATATCAATGCATGCACGATAATAAAAGAAGGCTAGATAAATTCAGTTTATATATTGGAACAAAGTTTTCAATATTTTTACATACTGCAACAATTTATGCCATTCTTGAGAAGCGAAATGTCTTGATTTTACCTAATAAGGTAAAGCGAATACATTGCATATGGTTTAGAAATATCTTGCAATAAAATGAACAATCTATTTCGAAAGTAATGTATTTCAGCTTGAAGATGAACCCTTTGACAATTTGTTATTCTAACATTTCTTTTTATATAATTACAATAGCTTCCATATTTAATGTCTGCATAGCGTGACTGTAACAGCAGTCACTGTATATAAAAAGGAATACTTTGGCACTGTTGGGATAATAAAGAACTTGGACAACATCTGATGGCCTTATATTATTCTACCCATCGCTGCCATGACAATGAACACAATTTTTTAATATAGAAATGCCTCGGAGGCATTTGTATTTTACTGCGCATTGCGGAATTCACATAAACACATCTCTTTAATATATAAACAACGATCTGATATTATTTGTCGGCTTCGAAATAATACGCTACTCCGGTATAAATCTGATCTAATATAGGATTATTCAAAATACTCTACATTTATTCTGTCAGTAGATTATATCCCTATGGTGGTCTTGTATTATTCTACGCACCGCGGGGTTCACCATGAACAAAATTTTTATTATATACAATTAAGTGTTATTTATCGACCCCGAAATTATACACTATACCGGTACGGATCGGGGTGTACATATGTTTGCTCATAATATTCCACATTCACTCTATCAATAGATTATTTTCCACTGATTGTCTTGTATCGTTCTATGCATCGCGGGGATCGTGACGAACACAATACTGTATTATAAAACAACAATTTGATATCATTTGTCGTCCCCGAAATAATGCGCTGTTTATTTGTAAATTCTACGCATGGCTAGTACCAAAATGAACAAATTTTTTAATTTAAGAGATTTAGTGTCATCTATCCTTCCCGAAGTAGATGTTCCTCCGATACGGTTCTTGGCATACATACGATCATTCAAAATACTCTACCTTCATTCTATCAATATATTGTGTCGATGTGATGGTCTTATATTTTTCTACGCATTATGGGGATCACAAGAAACACAATCTTTTAGTTTAAAGCAACGATTTACAATTATTTTTCCCGAAATAATACGTTGATCTAGTACGGATCTACATATGATCACACAAAATATTCTACGTTCATTCTATTAATATAGTATCTCAATCTAATTTCCTTACTTTATTCTTCGCATCGCGAGAAACCAAAATAAACAAACTTTTTATTAAAAGCAACGATTAAGTATTATTTTACTTCCAAGAAATAATACGTAAATCCGGTATGAATGGAGGCTTTCATATGATGATATAAAATATTCTACACTAAATCTATAAATAGGTTATCTCCATCTGATGGTCATTTATTATTCAACGCCCAGCGCGGATTACAGTGAACAAAATTTTTTTATCTAGAAAATCGATTTATGATTGTTTATATTTCGGTACTTAAATATGATCATTCAAAGTATTCTACATTTTCTCTATCAATAGATTATCGCCCTATGATGGCCTTATATTATTCTGCGTGAACACCATGAAAAAATTTGTTTAATTTAAAACGTCGATTTATTATTATTTATAGCTCTGAAACTGTACGATCTTTCGGCTCGAATAGGGACTTACATTTGGTCACTCCAAATATTCTAAAATTATTTTATCAATATACTACCTCGTTCTGATGGTCTTATGTTACTCTACGCATCGTGGTATCAAAATAAACGCAACTTTTTAGTGTAAAACAACGGTTTGTTGATATTTATCATCTCTGAAACAATTAGCTCCTATGTTGCGTGTCAAGGTTTACATATGATCATTCAAAATATTCAACATACTTTCTGCTTGTATATTATTTCGATCTGGTGATCATATATTATTCAACAGATCGCGGGTACAAAATGAACAAATTTTTTAATATATATTAATATATATTTAATAAAACAACGATTTACTATTATTTAATATATATTTTAATAAAACAACGATTTACTATTATTTTTAGTTCCCAGAATAATACGATACTCCGGTACGGATCGGAGCATACATATGTTCATCGAAAATATTCTTCATTTTTTCTATTAATATACCATGTCGATCTGATGGTCTTATATTATTCTGCCCATCGCGGGGATCACAATGAACACAATTTGCTAACCCAATCGCATATAATGATGAGTTGTAGCCGCATGAATTTTCTATGATTTTTATTCGTATAACGAGCTATGATCGCAAATGCGCGCTTCAGTATTTGAATGCATGGAGTATAATTCCTAGCTAATAGACGGTTCTTTAAAGTTTATTCTAAAACGAAGCACGGGCCACAATGTTCGAAATATATTTTTTCCTTTTGTGTCACCTGGCTTTTTTCACCAAGACTTTTGATATAATGTAGATGACCTTAGTAACGTCTAATGGCTAAGGGAGTAGTAGTTCGGAGTGACGATATGGAGGGTTGACAGAAGATTTCTGATGGTGTTTTCAACAGTTATGGTGATGTAAGTGATTCAGATTCTGAAGAACCGCAATCAGTGTTTCAAAATCTATTTCTGTATGTGACGATAATGATGAGCCTGCACCGGCCCTTACAAAACGTGTTCGTATTATGACGCTGTCTAAGCAAAGTGAATGGGACTGGAAACAAATTGATTATAACACTGTTATTTTTCCCTTCAATGTTTACAGTGGGGTTTCTAAAGGTTTATTGAATAAATAAATATCACATACAGCACCTGAACTAAATACTTTTTTTAGAATTAATGGAGCCATTGTTCGGACTGATTTGTGACGAGACCAATGCTTACGCGAGAAAACAATTCACACAATAAAGACAGAAAAAAATTAAAAGAAGACGATATGTGTTTTGCAACTGGATGAGATTTGGGTATATTTTGTACTAGTTGTTCTGATGTCTCAAATGCGATAACCTAGAATCCAATTATACTGAAGCTAAAACAGGTGTTTGGAGACACCTGTCTTTCGCGAAACAATAAGTACAGTGAGATTCACTCTTATTGCACGTTATTTGCATTTCATGGATGTTGAAAAACCATATCATCATGATAAATTAAGGAAAATTATGTCCGCCATTGAACATTTTTCATCAGAATTTTTCAACATATTCTCCTTACCAGGACATAGCTTATACGAAAGTCTAATGAATTCAACTGCTAAAGAATGCACAGCTACTTGAGTATTCTGTTCGCGGAAGACTATTAGCAATTACCATGCCTATGAGATTTGAGGCAAATAAGTGGGCTCATTTATCCGAAGCGCATACCCCCAACTGAAGGAAAGAAATGTTACAAAGAGGTGAGTTTGATGCTACTCAAGACGAAAAAGAAGTGAAAGTGCATGACAGTGTAAGAAGTGTGATGTTGCGTTATATTTAGAAGACGGTCTAAGGTCTACCATACCCAACAGCCGTACTAGTTGCTATCTATTTGTGAGTTCAATCTTTTAGAATTATGCAAGCAGAAGGGCATCACAATACGAACTCATTGTTAATATAAAAAAACGATATATTATTATTTATCGTTACCGCAGTAATACGCTATACTGGTACGTTTCGGATTACATAGAGCAATACAAAGTATACTACAATCAACCTTTCCACAGATTATCTCCCTCTGATTGTCATATATTATTCTACGCATCGTGGGGTTCACAAAAAACACAATTTTTTAATATACACCGACGATCCTATATAATTTTCGGTCCCCCAAATAATACGCTCCACCGGATCGGGGCTTACATATGATCATTCAAAATATTCAACATTCACTCTATCAATAGATGATCTCTCTCTGACGGTCATATATTATTTTACGCATCGCGGGGATCACAATGAAAACAAATTTTTGTACATAACGATCCAATGTTATTTGTCGTCCCCGAAATAATACGCTACCCCGTTACGGAACGTGGCTTACATAAGATCATTCAAAATATTCTACAACCACATTATCAATAGATTATCTCCCTCTGATGATGTTATATTATTTTGAGCATCGCGGTGTTCACAATGAACACAATTTTTTAAAATATATAGACGAGACAATATTATTTATCGTCCCCGAAGTAATACGCTCCTCCCGGAAGGATCGGGAATAAATCAAAATCAAAATATTCTGTATTCATTCCATTAATATATTATATCCCTCTGATGGTCTTACATTATTCTACGTATCGCGGGTTCACACGGAGCACAATTTCTTAATATAAAACAACGTCAAGTTATTATTAATCATTACCGAAGTATACGCTCATTTGGTACAGATCGGGGCTTACATATCACACTTCAAAATATTCTACATTTACTCTATCAATAGGTTTACACCCATTGATGGTCTCATATTATTCTTCGCATCGCGGCGTTCACAAAAATCAAATTTTTTAAATTTAAAACAACCATTTAGTACTATTCACCGCCCCAGAATAGTACACTCTCCGGTGCGGAGATCGGGGCTTGCATTATTCAAAACATTCTACATTCATACTAAATTATATTATTGAACGCATCGCGGGTATTAGAATAAACAAATTTTCTAGTGTAAATATACGATTTAGTTATATTTATCGACCCCGAAATAATACGTTCCTGCGGTACGGATCGGGGATTACTCATGAAAATTCAAAATTTTCTACATACACTCAATTAATATATTATCCCGATCTGATGGTCCTTTATTATTTTACGCGCGGATCACAGTGAACAAATTTTTTTCATGCAGAGCAACTATTCAGTATTATTTATCGTGTCCAAAATCATACGCTCCTCCGGTACGGATCAGGGCTTACAAATGATGAATCAAAATATTCAACATTTATTCTAAAATCATATTACATTGATAAGAATTTCTTATAAAATTCTACTCATTCTCATCAAATGAATGTGTATTCTAATATAAAACAACGATTTAGTATTATTCATCGTCCCCAAAGGACACGATACTCCAATAAAAATCGGGGCTTACATATAAACTTTCAAAATATTCTACATTCACTCTATCAATACGTTATCTCGATATGATGGCCTTATATTTTTCTAGCCATCGCGTGGTTCACAATGAACCGAATTTTCTAATATAAATCAACGATTTAGTATTATTTACCGTAAAAGAAACTGTACGCTCCTCCGGTACGGATCGGGGTCTACATATCGTCATACGAAGTACTCATTCTGTCAATATGTTATCTCGAGCTGATAATCGTATATTATTCTACGCATTGTGGATGACAAAATGAACAAATGCGTTAGTATAAAGTAAGGTGATGTATTACTTACCGTTCCCGAAGTAATATACTCCGTCTATACGGTGTAGGACATTCGAATGGTCCTTCAAAATATTCTACATCCAATCTATGAATAGATTATATGCCTCTGAACGTTACATAATGTTCTACGCATCGCGAGTGTCATAATCACACAAATGATTAAATTTACGACGACGACCTCATATTATTTATCGTCCCCGGAGTGATACGATACTCCGTTACGGATAGGAGCTTACATATGGAAATTCAATGTAATCTTTATTCATTATATCAATATATTAAGTCGAGCTGATATTCTAAAATCATTATATGGTGTCAAAATGAGAAATTTTTTAATATAAAACAAATTATTAATTTTATTTATCGTCCCCGAAATTATACACTCCTCCTTATACTATTCTACGCATCACAAGGATCGTAATGACACATTTTTTTAATATAAGTATGACTCAAAGTTATATATGTCCCCGAAATGTTTAGCTCCCCATATGATCATTCGAAATATTCTACATTCATACTATCATTATATTATCTCGACCGGATTGTTTTATAGTACTCAAGGTATCGCGTGAAAGGAACCAATTTTTTAAATGTAAAACAACGATTTAGTGTTATTTATCATCCACGGAAGAATACGGTCCACCGGTACGTTTCGGAGATCACAGAAGGTTATTCATGACATCCATGACATTCTTTCTATCTATAAATTATCTCCATCTGTTTGTCTCATACGTTTCTACGAATAGCGACATCCACAATGAACAAATTTATTAATATCAAACAGCGACTCATTATTTATAGTCCCTGAAATAATACGCTCCTTTGGTACATATCGGGGATTACACACGGTCGTTCAAAGAGTCTTACGTTCATTCTATAAATATATTATCTCGATCTGACGGTCCTATATATATAAATCTACGTAACGCGGATATCACAATGAACATATTTAATATAAAATGACAATTTATTGTTATTTATCGACCCCGAAATTATACGCTCTTCCGTTATGTATCAGGGCTTAAATGTGATCATACAAAGTATTCGGCATTCACTCTATTAAGTATTCGGCATTCACTNCAAAGTATTCGGCATTCACTCTATTAACCCTCTGGTCTCATATTATTCTATCCATCGCGAGACTCACAATCAAAACAATTTTTAATACAAAACAACGGTTTAGTATTATTTATCGTCCTCGAAATTATAATCTACTAAGGTACGGATCGGAACTTACATATGATGATTCATAATATTCTACATTCATTCTATCTATATATTATCTCCATCTGATGGTCTTATATTATTCTATTCATCGCGGGAATCACAATGAACACTATTTTTTAATACGAAGTAACAATTTAGTATTATTTATCATCTATACGCTCCTCCAGTACGGTTTGCGGCTTAATTATGGACACTTCATGTATTCCACATTTTATTCTGTAAATATGTAATCTCGATCTGATGATCTTATATTATTCTACGCAACTAGGCAACGTGGGTATAAAAATGAACAAATTATTGAAGATCATATCAACGATTCAGTAATACTTATAGTCCCCGAAGTCATACTCTAATGCGGTAAGGATCGCGGATTACAAATGATCATACAAAGTATTGATTATCTCACTCTGATTGACTTGTATTATTCTACAAAACACTAGGTTAACAATAAACACAATTTTTCAAGATAAAACTACGATTTAGTTCTATTTATTTTTCACGAAATCCTACACTCCTCCTGTACGTATCGAGGCTTACATATGAACATGATGTTCTTATATTACTCTACGCAGAGCGAGGATCAATAAGCACAATTATTTAATATTTAACGACGACCAAATATATTTATTGTCGCCGACATAGTACTCCCTTCCGGAACGAGACGGGGCTTACAAAGTATTATTCAAAATATTCTACATTCATTCTATCAATACATTATCTCGATTTGATCATCTTATACTATTCTACACAACGCGGGTATAAAAATTAACTAATTTTTTACAACACGCTCCTGTTGTAATATCGGTACAAACATATGATCATTCAAAATATTCCACATTCATTCCATCAATACTCTTAGGATCTTATTGTCTTATATTATTCTACGTATCGCGGGCATATCAATGAATACTATTTTTTAATATATGACGACGACCCTATATTATTTATCGGCCCCGAAATAATACGTTACTGCGGTACGGATCGGAGAAGACATACGTCCATTCAAAATATTCTACATACATTCTATCAATATATTGTCTCTCTCTGATTATATTGTACTATTATACGCATCGCGGGTTACAGAATGGACATTCTTAACAATTTCTGGACAATTTTAGAAATTTTTTGTAAAAAACAACGATTTTTTATTATTTGCCTTCCCCGTAGTGATATGATCCTCTGTTACGTATCGGGGCTTACATATGGTCATTTATAATATTATACATTCAATCTATCAATATACTATATCGATCTGTTCGATCTTGATTATTCTACACATCGGGGGGATTACAATAATCAAATTCTTTATCTTAGAAAAACAATTTTGTATTACTTGTCGTCCACGAAATGAAACGGGTCTTAGATATAGTATTTTAAATTGTACAACATTCACTCTATCAATAGATTATATTCCATTGATTGGCTTATAATATTCTGCGCATCGCGGGGATCACAATGAACAAATTTTTTGATATAAAACAGAGACTATTATTTGTCGTCCCCGAAATAATACGCTCCTCCGTTACGAATTGTGGATCGCAAGATATCATTCAAAATGATCAACATTCATTCTAACAATACATTACATTGATCTGCATGTATTATACGATTCTTCTTGTTCTTCGGATGACAAAATTAACAAATTTGTTAATATAAAACAAAGAATTATTAATATTTATGTTCCCCGAAATTTTACGCACCTAAGAAAGCATCAAAGCTCACATTTAATCATTCAATATTTTCTACTTTCATACTATCAGTATGTTATATCAACCCAATTGTCCTTTGTTATTCTACATATCACGGGGATCAAAAAAATTTAATAATATAAAAATTTAATAATATAAAACGACGATTTAGAATTATTTATTGTTCTCAAAATGATGCGCTCCTTCAATAAGGATCAGTGCCTACATATGATAGAGTTAGAGATAGTCTTACGTACATCCACCCATTGCGGGTAGCTACGAACACACTCTCTAGAAAATAACTACGAAACTATATTATTTAACATCCCTGAAATAATACGCCAATCTGTACGGACCGGGGATTGCACATGAACATTCAAAATATTTTATATTCATTCTATACATAATCTCGATCTGATGTTCTTTAACTATTATACGCATTGCGATTACCAATAATAACAAATTTTTTAATATTAAACAACTATTTAGTATTATTTATCGTCCCCAAAGAATACAATCATCAGGTACGAATCGGGGCTTACATACGATATTTCAAAATATTCTACATTCATGGATATGTCCGTCTGTCGGCGCTATACTATTTTACGCACCGCAGGGCTAACAATGTATCCAATTTTTTAATATATTACAACAATCCAAAAATATTAATCGTATTAATTAAACCCCGGATTAATACACTCATCAGGTACATATCGGAACTGACACATTATAGTACAAAAAATTCTACATTCACTCTATCAATGCATTATCATACTATTCTTCACAACGCGGGTATCAAAATGAACTAATTTTTAAATATACATCAACGATTTAGTATACTTATCTTCACTGATATAACACGCTCCTGCTGTACATATAGGTGCATACATATGATCATTCAAAATATACTACATTCATTCTACTAATATATTGTTAATATATTATATCTTATGTTCTTATATTATTCTGGGGATCGCTGGCATAACAATGAACACTGTTTTTTAATACATAAAGACGACCCTACATTATTTATCGTGCCCGAATTAATTCGTTCCTCCGGTACGGATCGAGAATTACATATGACCATTCAAAATATTCTACAATACTTCTATCAAAAAATTCCTTCCTTCAGATTGTCTTATATTATTCGACACATCGCGGAGTTAACAATGAACTCAAATTTTCAATATAAAAAAAGATTTAGTGTTACTTATCGCCCCCGAAGTAATACGTTGCTCTGGTACGGATCGGGACGTGAAATTTGAATATTATTTGAATATTTGAATTATTTGAATAATCTGCCAATCACGGATACCAAACGATCAATTTTTTTTAGTATGAAACAACGATTTAGTGTTATTTAAAGTTCTCGAAATACTAGGCACCTCAGGTAATAATCGCGGCATACATATGGTCATTCAAAATTTTCTACATTATCTGTATCATTAGAGTATGTAACTCTGAATGACTTATAATATTCTACGAATCGCGCGGATGACAATGAACACAATTTTTTATTATAAAACGACGATTTAGTATTATCTTCGTCACCGAAATCATGCGCTCCTCCACAACATATGGTTATTGAAAGTGTTCTACATTCATTCTACAGGAGCAACGTATTACTTCGGGGAAGCTGTATAATTTTGGATCATTGTTATATGTTAAAAAAATGTGTTCATTGTGATATCAGCGATGCGTAGAATAATGAATGACAATCAAATCGAAAAAATATGTTGACAGAATGAATTTAGAATGTTTAGAATGATCACACGTAATCCTCGGTCTATACCGTAGAGGCGTATAATATCTTTGGCAATGAATAATACTAAATCGTTGGTTTAAATTTGAAAATTTGTCATGCGTTTTGATATCTACAATGCATTGAATAGTAAGACCATCAGATCCAGATAATATAATGATAGAATGAATGCTTTTTATTTTAAATGATCATATATATGCCCGATCCGTACTGGAGGAGCGCATTATTTAGGGGACGACAAATAAGTTTGGAACGTCGTTATAAATTAAAAATTTGCGTTCATTGTGAACGCCGCGATGCGTAGAATATTATAAGACAATCTGAAGAAGATAATCTATTGATAGTGTGACTGTACAATGATTTGAACGATCAAATATGAGGCCCAATTCATACCTGAAGAGCGTATTATTTCGGTGATGATAAATAATATTGGACCGTCATTATAGATTAAAAAATTGTGCTCATTGCGAAACCGGCGATTCGTATAATAATTGAAGACTATCAGAGTATGATCTGTAGACAGAGTCAATGAACTATATTTTGAATTATCATATATAATCCTCGAACCGTAACGAAGGAGCGCATTATTTCGGAGATTATAGATATAGCTGAACCGTTGTTTTATATTTAAAAATTTGCTTATTTTGTTGTACGCGAGGCGTAGAATGATATAAGACAGTCAGATAGCGATAATATATTGAAAGAATGATCATATGCTGGCGTCGAACCGTACCGGAGTAGCGTATAATTTCGGGGACGATAAATAATACTGAATCGTTGTTTTATATTTAAAAAATTGTGATCCCCGCGATACGTGGAATACTATAAGGCTATCAGATCGAAATTATGTACAGAAAAAGTGAATGTATTATATTTTGAATTATCATATGCATGCCTCCATCCGTAACTGAGGAGCGTACTATGTGGAAGAAGAAAAGTAATAATAAATCGTCGTTATATATAAAAAAAATTGTTTTCATTACGATCCCCGGGATGCGTAGAATAATATCAACCTATCAACCTATCAGATGGAGGTAATCTATGGATAGAATGAATGTAGAATGTAGAATAAAATATATTATTATATGTAAGCCCCAAATTGTACCGGAAGAGCGTATAACTTCGGAGAAGGTACATGAATATACATCATTTATTTATTTTAAAAAATTGTGATCATAATGATCCCCGCAGTCCGTATAATATCATAAGATCATCAGAGGGAATTAATCTAATGAGAGAGTGAATGTAGAATATTTGAATTGTCATATGTAAACCTCGAATCGGTCCGGAGGAGCGTACAATTTCAGTTGCGATGAATAACACTATATTTTTGTTTTACATTAAAAAACATTGTTCATTTCGCACTCGTGAGCCGTTGAAATATAAGACTATCATATCGAGATAATATATTGATAGAACGAATGTAGAATATTTTGAATGATCATATGTAAGTCCCGATCCGTCCCAGAGGATCGTATTGCTTCGGAGACGAAGAATAACCGTAAGTCGTTATTTTATAACAAAAAATTTGCTCATTTTGATACCAGCGACGAGTAGAAAATATAAGACTATCATATCCAAATAATATATTGCTGGAATGAATGTAAATTATTTTGAATGATCATACGTATGCGTGATGGTCCGTGCCATACGCCGAGTAGCGTATTATTTCGGGGACGATAAATAATATCGGATCGCAGTTTATTATTAAAAATTGAGTTCATTGCTATCCGCGCGTAAAATAATATTAATAAGAACATCAGAGATAATCTATTGATAGAAAGAATGTGGAATATTTTGAACGACCATATGTAAGACCCGAAACGGACCGGAGGAGCGTATTACTTCGGGGATAATAAATAATGTTGGGTCGCCGTTATATATTAGAGAATTGTGTTAATAGTGATTCCCGCGATGCGCAGAATATTATAAATCTATCAGAGTGAGATAAACCATTGACAGAGAAAATGTGGAATATATTGATCAATCTCATGTAATCCCCGATTCCTAGTGAAAGAGCATATAATTTCAGGTCGATAAATAAAAATAAATCGCCTTTTTGATGAGAATAGAAAACTGAGTTCACTATCCCCGCGATACGTCGAATAGTATAAGACCATCTGGTCGAGACAATATATTGATAGAATGAATTTGGAATACTTTGAATAATATGTAAATCCTGATCCGTTCCAAAGGTGCGTATTATTTCAGAGAATATAAATAACACTGAATCGTTGTTTTATACTAAATTATTTTTTAATGTTGATATGACCCGCGAATCGTAAAATAATATAAGATATTCAGATCGAGAAAATGTATGATAGCATGAATATAGTATAATTTCAATGATCGTATGTTGTCCCCTACTCTTATCGGAGGAGGGGACAACATTATTATATCGGGGACGATATATAATGCTGGATCGTAGTTATATATTAAATAATTGTGTTCATTCTGATTCCCGCGATGCGTATATTAATATGTGAACATCACAGGGAGATTATCTATCGATATAGTGAATGTAGTAAATTTCGAATGACCATATATAATATCCGAACCGGGCGAGAGTATCATTTCGGGAACGACAAATAATATTATATCGTTGCTTTGTATACAGAAATTTGTTCTTTGTGGTCTCGGCGTAGAATGCTATGAGATCATCAGAGTGAAATAATCTATTTATATAGTGAATGTAGAATGTTTTGTACGATCATATGTAAAACTCGATCCGCACCTTATTAACTCAGAGACGATAAATAATATTGAATCGTCGTTATACATTAAAAAGTTGTGTTCATTGTGTTCATTGTGAAAAAGTTGTATTCATTGTGTTCATTGTGATCGAGGTAACCTGCGACGAGTAGAATAGTATAAGGACATCAGAAGTGGATAATATTTTGATAGAAATGGAATGTAGGAAAACTTGAATGAATGTATGTAAACCACGACCCCAACCAGAGTAGTGTATTATTTTGGGGACGTTAAATAATGTTGGAACGTCGTTATTTATTAAAATATATGTTTCGTTTTGATCTCTGTGATGCGTGGATCAATATGAGAACATCAGAGAAATGTAATCTATTGTTAGAGTGATGGAAGAATATTTTGATCGATCACATGAGAGTCACGATCTGTACGGTAGAGTGTATTATTTCGGTGATCATGAATAATATTGGATCGTCCTTATATATTAAAAAATTTTGTTGATTGTAATCCCCGCGATGCGTAGAATAATATAAATCAATCTGATTTACATAATATTTTGATAGAATGAAAGTAGAATATTTTCAATTGTAACATGTATGCCCCGATCTGTACCGGAGGAGCATATTATTTGGGGTTCAGTAAATATTATTGGATCGTCTTTATATTCTAAAAAATAGTTTTCGTTATGATCCTGTGACGACTGCCCTTAGGGAGGGCCCTTAGATCTAGGATTGTAAAGACATTTGTTACGACTGAGCTGTCAAATAAAGTCATTAAATAAAATTTGAACCAAGTCTTATTATTTTGCGTTTAAAACGCGACACTTCGAGTTAGACATTTTGGCAATCCTGCCAGAATCCTCAGCAGTCCATCCAAGTATAAACTCCAAATCGCCGGACGTTACGAGGAACCGAAGAACGGAGGACTAAGGTCAATCCATTGGAGAAGTTGAGGATCGCAAACCAAGGTGAAAACGTCTTTTAAAATTTCTCGCCTGCACAAAGAAATTTCGTCATCCTCAGAGAAGATGGATCAGGATAGTCTTACTTATAAAACATTCGATGGCAAGATAGGTCAACTTGCCGTCAGTATGAATAGGGATATGTGTGAAATTAACAAAAATATAGAAACTATGCTAAAACTGATAGATAAAGAAGATAATAGGATAGGGCAAGTAATTGTAGATTTAGCAAATAAACTCAGTAGTCATGCTTATATGACCGACGATACCAGCCAACAGGACACGTTTAGGAACAAGTGTAGCAAACAACCTATGATCCCAGGCGTAAAACAAAGAGACAGAAATAATGAAAATCGAAATCGAAAACCCAAGTTTAACTGATAGAATCAAAGCGTTAAAAACAAAAATCAGATTAGATCATGTAGAATCACGATTACAGGAACCATTAGAAGGAATAATTTTCTCTTATGGTTCAGTTTTTTCTCTAGACGCAGACCTTTTACTTTGTACCGATCTGATATCCCATCAAATTGGTGTTAAAATCATCAAGCCTAATATAAAGTCCTATCGAGAACCTGAATACCACCGAAATGAAGTTAAACGACAAATTAAGGAAATATTAGATAAAAAAAAAAAAGTAATAGAATCATTCGATAGTCACTATAGCGCACCAGTCTGGGTTGTGCCCAAAAATTTAGACTCAACGAAAATGGCGAATTGTTGTAGATTTCAGAAAGCTCAATGAACTTACTGACCAAGACACTTATCCTTTGCTCGACATAGAAACGATTTTGTCTAAATTTGGATACGCAAAATTCTTTTCGGCCTTAGATTTTTCATCCTAAATTCATCAGATACCGATGCACACAAATTCAAAAAAATATACTGCTTTTTCAACACCAGAAGAACATTTTCAGTATAATCGAATGCCGTTCGAACTCAAAAAAGCCCCCGCGACTTTTCAACGAGTAATGGACAGAGCACTGAAACAGAGCATATATTGTTTCTTATATCTTGACGATATAATTATTTTTGGACAAACAATACAAGAACACAATACGACAGAATTTAACAATAGCGACAGAATTAAATTTAAAATTACAACCGTATAAATGTGAAATTTTAAAACGTGAACTAGAATATTTGGGCCATGTTGTAATTAAAGATGGAGTAAAACCAAATCAGAAAAAAATTGAAGCTGTAATAGAATTTATACCACCCAGAAACCTCAAAGAAATTATAGGACAGTTCTTAGGTTTAATCGGTTATTATAGGAAATATATTCGAAATTCTGCAAAGATAGCTAAACCATTATCAAAATTAACAATAAAGGACGAACCTTAGAGATGGACTGATGAGCAGCAGGTAGCTTTTGATGCACTCAAACTAAAATTGTGTGAGGAACCAGTTCTGAAATATCCTGATTTTAATAAAGAATTCGTACTAACTACCGACGCAAATAATGAGGGATTAGCAGCAATATTGTCTAAAGACGTATCTGCGGTATATACCAACGTTCCTGTTGATGATGCAGAAACACATTATACGACGACTGAAAAAGAATTATTAGCGGTATTCTGGGCTATACAACGACTAAGACAATATTTGTTAAGACGAAAGTTTAAAATTAGGACAGACCACCAAGCATTAAAATGGTTACATAGTCAAAGACCCATCTTCAATGCTAATTAGGTGGAGACATAGATTAGAGGAATACAAATACGAAATAGAATATCATAAAAGGAAAGATAATCTGGCTGCAGACGCGTTGTCACGAATAAACATTACACGAGACAAAACGACACTGAATGTCAAGACTACAGACGAGTTCTTAGAATTAACAAATCAGACGATAGAAACGAATATATATAATATAAACGAATATAACAAGGCGATGGAAACGAATAATAATATAACCGACTCGAAGATTATATTGAATTTTTAGACAGGCAAGAGACCCTTCCTAACTTTAAGAAAACAGTGATTCGAGACGGAATAAAACATATTGATAGATTAGATGTAGATTGTCCAAGAAAAATAGAGCTATTGGCAAAATTAAAGGATAAAACCAAAATATACACACAAATAGGAACACAATATGAACACATTAGGAACATTAGATCAAATAATTTGCTTTCAGAGAATCTGGTAGAACAACTCAGCAAAATATTACAGTACTTAGCATTTAAAGACCCGAGCAATCAGCAAAATATTACAGTACTTAGCATTTAAAGACCCCAATAGAACTTACACATTCTCACGCGAACGAATAATATCCACTTACGAACAGACAAAAACACAAATATTCTAGGAAAGCCACAATACAGCACTTCGGAAAAAATAAGACCCTAGCAAGAATCAAAGAAAAATACTACTGGCCAAACATGAATAAGGAGATAAGAGATGTGATAAGTATATGCAAGACTTGCCAACGTGAAAAATTGACGAAAATTAGACCCAGAGAAACAACTTCCATCCCTGGTATAACTAAAGACCCAAACAACAAATTAACTATGGACATATACCGACCATAGTTAATTTATTACAACTGACAAACAAAGGTAATCAATATGTATTATTAATACAAGATATTTTAACCAAATATCTTATCCTTGTACCGCTTCCCAAACAACAAGCTCAAACTACAATAGAGAAATTGATGGATTATTATATTTACGTATTTCCCAAAATGATACTAATAGATCAGGGCGCGAATTCTGTGTCAATATTGATGATAGAATTTAAAAAAGCCTTTTGGATTAAACATATTAAAACCACTAGCTTCTACCCACAGAGCAATGGCTCCTTGGAACGCGTACACGTCTTAATAGGAGAATTAATAAGGACTTGTACTAAGGACAGAGGTAGAGAATGGGACGAGATAATGAATCTAGTTTAGATATAACACTGCAATGCACGAGGGTATAGGATGTATACATTTTGAGTTGATTTTAGGTAGAAAAGCCCACCTGCCCAGTCAATGGGCCAGCTACTACTACTGCAATGAGCAAGTGAGAAGTATTTCGTTTATGGAAACGTAGAAACAAGTTGTATTTAACTAGAACCAATGCAATAATACAGAAGAATATAGCTACAAATAAAAGAAATTAGGATAAGAATATTAGATTACAAAACGTGTTTCAAGTCAATGATAGAGTTCGAATGCATAACGATCCTATAGGAAATAAGTTGGATTCCGAATGGTTGGGATCTTATATTACCGATGAAATAAAAAGTCCTTATTACATCTGTAAAGACTCCAAGGAAAGATTTATTAAAATACATGGTAATAGGTTAAAAATATTTAAAACTTGAACTCAGGTGAATAAGCTCCTATTATTGGTAACACTAATACTAGTGATAGGCGATGAAATTGAACTTACAAACCTAGAATATAAGAATTTATTTATAGAAGATATACAGAAAGTTTTACTCTAACATAACCAAGTAAATTTAATAGTAGAAGTAGACACCAGCGTTATGCAACAAGCAAAAGAAAAATTAATTGACAAATTAAATGATCTAAATCGACTATGTGAACAGAGCATTTGTAGAGAATCTCCGGCAATAAATGTGTTAAAAGTAAAAATGGATACATTGAAGAATAAATATATACATTATAAGAACTTGATGCATCTAAGAAAAGAGAGAGGACTATTTAAACTTGTAAGAAGCTCTAAAAGAATATTTAGCATATTAGAAGAGAGCGACCTAGAATTAATCAATCAAAACATAGACAAACTTTTCGGCACAAGCAACAAAGTTATACATGCAGTAAGGATCAAACACTAATGATCAAAATCCTCTTGAAACTCTCGATTGTAGAAGAACGAGTATCTGGAAAAATTGTAGAAGCAGAGGATCTTGCATTCAATAAAATAAGTTTAGAATCTCTCATGTACGAAATTATTGAACAAGACACCACAATAACTACGATACTTAGGATAACAAGGAATAATTCACCCGGATATCCTAACTAATGAGCAATTTTTATTGGCGTATACAATATTAATTAAGGAAAGTAAAACGTACAATGCCATATGAGCCAATGGAGGAAAACGTTCAACTAATTTATGACATTAGCGATATAAAAATTAACCTTAGAGGAACTAAGATAGTTTATATAATATATATACCGATAATAGAAACTACAGAGAAACATAATAGAAACTACAGAGTGGAAATTACGAAAATACTATCTGATACCTTAAAAAAAACGGGCACGATATTCAGCGCAATTGTCATACCAGAAACACTAACGCTTCAAATAATATACAAATACTTTGGAATAGAACAAGAATATTTAGACAAACATTGTAAGTGAGGCAAGCTAATTCCTATATGTAAACGAACCAGACCGAACATACCAATTCTCACCGCGAACACTTGCGAAGCCGAAATAATTAATAACCTGCATAAGCATTGTGAATGTGTACTTTTCAAAATTGAATCAATTACTTATATTCCGCTTACCAAATCCGAAAAGTATATAATACCACGACAGGAATCCACACTTGACATAAATTGTAAAACATATCTTATAAAGCAATTACTTCAGCACATTTGATAGAAGTCAACATCGACTGCATTATACAAACACAAAACTCAATAATGAGAATTATTCCAGGAAAATCAAATTTAACATGGGAAATGAAATTGATCAATGTGAATACAAACATGTCGGAAAAACAAATAACATTTTTACAACAACATTTGAAAGAAACACCAATTGCATTGAAAAACTTAAAAAAATACTCAAGAACGTTACAAGAAATTTTCGACCTGTTAACATCTCTTGAACGCCAATATAGAACTTGCAAGGCAATAGAGACGGGATTATCGATACTTAAAATAATAGGATACGTAACTCTGCAATTAACAACGCTTTACGGTTTATATAAAATAAGAAAGTGCACCTAAATATTAATCTCCTGATAGAATTGTTCAAATACAAATAGTACCGTTGGCACTCATACGTCTACTCCATCATACCACACACCTGACAAAGCCCGAGATGGAGTTCGAGAGACACAACATCATATATTAGCATCAACCCACCAGAATCCTAGGAGCAAATCGATCACATCGAGTTCGCCACAAGGAAGTAAAGTTTAAAAAGGGGGGACGTGACGATCACTTTTAAAAATTCCTTTCCTTACGTTACCACACAATTAGTCATCAGAAATGGCAGCCTAGTGTGTACGGCTCTGTAATTGTAATGGCATCAGTTACGACTGAGCAGTCAACGAGAGCTGTTAAATAAAATTTAAACCAAGTACAGTCTTATTATTTTGAGTTTAATCCGACATTTCACGTTTGAATAGTGACAATCCCACGATGCATAGAATAATATGAGACCACCAGAGGGAGACAATCTATTGATAGAATAAATGTAGAATATTTTAAATGATAACATATAAGCCCCGATCCGTAATGGAGGAGCGAATAATTTCGGGACAATAAATAATACTAAATCGCTGTTTTGTAACAAAAAACTATACGTAAGGCACGATCCGATAAGTTTTTTTTTATTACTTCAGTGATAATAAATAATATTGGATCGTCGTTATATATTAAAAAATTATTTTCCTTGTCACACCGCGATGCGTAGAATAAATAAGACCATCAGAAGGAGATAATCAATTAGTGGAGTGAATGTAGAATATTTTGAATTATCATATGTAAGCCCCAATGCTTACGGAGGAGCGTGTTATACCTGGGACGATAAACGGTACAATACAAAATAATTGTTTTATATTTAAAAATATGGTCATCTATACGTCCGAGATTGTTAGAATATTGTAAGACAATCACATCGTGATAATACGTTGATAGAATTAATCAAGATACTCTAAAATATCATAAATAAGGTCCGATGAGTACCGGAGAAGCGTATTTCGGGGACGATATATAACAGTAGAACATCCATTTATAATAAAAAAATTGTGTTCACTGTGAAACCCGCGGGGAGTGGAACAATGGAAGACTATCAGAAGAAGGTGATCTATTGATAGAGTGAATATAGAATATTTTGAATTATATATGTAGTCCCCGATNGTATTTCGGGGACGATATATAACAGTAGAACATCCATTTATAATAAAAAAATTGTGTTCACTGTGAAACCCGCGGGGAGTGGAACAATGGAAGACTATCAGAAGAAGGTGATCTATTGATAGAGTGAATGTAGAATATTTTGAATTATATATGTAGTCCCCGATTCCGTACCGGAAAAAAATACAATTACGTGGACGATTGATAATAATAAATAGTGGTTCTATACTATAGAATTTGTCCATTGTGGTCCCCGCTATTTGTAGTATAGCATGCTAAAACAGTCAGATCGAGCTAATACTTTGATAGAGTGAACGGACAATATTTTGAATGATCAAAATGTAAGCCTCGAACCATACCGAAGGAGCGTATTACTTCGGGGACGATAAAAAACAGTGAAAAGATTTTATATATTAAAAAAGAGTGTTTATTGTAAACCCGGTGATGTGTAGAATAATACAAGGTAATCAAATCGAGATAATATTTCGATAGAATGAATTCAGAATACTTTGCTTGAGCATATGTAAGCCACGGTTCGTACCTGAGAAGTCTAAAATTTCGTTGACGATAAATAATACTAAATAAATGTTTTATACTAAAAAAAATTGTTTATTTAATATCTGCGACTCATAGTATAATATAAGATAATCAGATCGAGATAATATATACATAAAACGTTTTGAATGTTCATATGCAAACACCGACACTCTCCGGATTAGTGTATAATATCGGGGATGATAAGTAATTCTAAGTCAATGTTTTGTATTAAAAAAATTGTTCATTTTGACACCCGCGATAAGTAGAATAATATAAAAACATTATATCAAGGTAATATGAGAAAGAAAATGCGTGTAGCATATTTCGAACCGTCATATGTTAGCCACAATCGGAACCGTAAGAGCGTATTAATTCCGGGATATATAAAATAGGGTTGTCGCTATATATCAAAAAATATTGTACTATAAGATTCCTGCGATGCGCAGAATGATATAAGACAATGAAATCGAGATAATAAATTGAGAATGGGGAATATTTTGAATGATCACATATAAACCCCGATCCCGGAGGACGTTCAGGACGAAAAGTATCATTTCGGGGAAGTCAGATATTACTAAATCGTTCTTTTAAATAAGAAAATTTGTTCATTCTTACACCGGCATAGGGTAGAATAATAGAAGACCATCAGATAATATTTTGATAGAATGAATGTAGAATATTTTGAATGATCATTTATAAGCCCCGAACCGTATGGAGGAGCGAATAATATCGAGAACAATGAATAATTCTAAATCGTTGCTTTAAATTAAGAAATTTCTTTGTTGCGATCATTGCGATGCGTAGAATAACATTAGACCATCAGAGGAAGATAACATATTGATAGAATGAATGAAGATTGTTTTGAATGGCCTCATATTAAACTCCCATACGTAACGGACTAGCGTAATATTTCGGTGATGATAAATAACACCAAATCGTACTTTATATAAAAAAAATTATTCATTTCGGTACCCGCGAGGCGGAGAACAATATAAGACCACCAGATCGAGATAATGTATAGATAAAATGAATGTAGAATGTTTTGAATGATCACATGTAAGCCCCGAAACGCACAGGAGGAGCGTCTTACATAGGGGACGATAAATAATAGTTTTATAATAAAAATTTTTGTTCTTTATGATCTCTATCATGTGTAAGCCCCGATCCTTGCCGCAGGATCGTATTACTTGGGTGACGATAAAGAATATTGGATCGTCGTTATATATTAAGAAATTGTGTTCATTGTTATCCCCGCGATGCGTAGAACATTATAAGGCAATCAGAGTGTGATAATTTATTGACAGAGTGTATAGAGAAAATTTTGACTGATATTATGAAAGCCACGATTCCTACAGAAAGAGCGCATCACTTCAGGTAAGATAAATAAAATTGAATCGTTGCTATATATTAAAAGACTGTGTAGATTGTGATCTCTACGATACGTAGAGTAATATAAAGCAATCAGATCTGAATAATATATTAACTGAGTGAATGCCGATAAATTTGAGTTGACACATGTACGACCCTATCCGTACCGGGAAGCATATTAACTCGGGAATGATCAGTAATATTGGATCGTCGTTAAATAAAAATAAATTGTATTCATTGTGATCCCCTCGATGCATAGACGAATATAAGACCATCAGAGGGACATATTCTATTGCTAGAGTGAATGTTGAATATATTAAATTATTATATGTAAACAACGATCCGTACTAGAGAGGCATATTATTTCGGGTATCGATAAATAATATTGGATCGTCCTTATATATTAAAAAATTGTGTTCATTGTAATCCCCGATATGCGTAGAATAAAATGAGACCATCAGATCGAGATAATATATTGATAGATTGAATGTAGAATGTTTTGAATATTCACATGTACGCACTGAACCGTACCGGAGAAGCGTATAATTGTGGAGACGATAAATAATACTAAATCATGTTGTTTCAGGTTAAAATGTTTGTTCATTTTGATACCCGCGAAAAGTAGAATAATATCAGACCATCGGATCGAGATAATATATTGATAGAATTATTGTAGAATACTTTGAATGATCATATGTAATCTCCGATCAGTGCCATATAATTTCGGGTAGGATAAATAATATTGTATTGTCATTATATGTAAGAAAGTTGCGATCGCCGCGTTACGTGGAATACTGTAAGACAATCAGAGGGAGATAATCTATTGCCGTAAGCCACGATCCGTGCCGGGGAAGCGTATTATTTCGGCGATGATAAATGATACTTAATCGTTGTTCTATTTTAAAAAATTGTGACACCGCATTGCATAGAATAATATAAGACCATCAGTGGAAGGTCATCTATTGATAGACTGAATGTCGAATATTTGGATTTATTATATGTAATCCCCGATCAGTAACGGAGAAGCGTATTCATTCGGGGACGATAAATAAGGTACGATCATCATTATTTATTAAAAAATTGTTTTCATTGTAATCCCCGCGATGCTCAAAATAATACAATACCATCAGATCGAGATAACATTTTGATAGAAAGAAATTAGAAAATTTTGAATGATCATTTGTAAGCCCCAATCCGTAACGCAGGAGCGTATTATTTCGGGGACGATAAATAATATTGGATCGTCGTCAAATATTCAAAAACCGTATTCATTGTGATCCCCTCGATGCTTGTAATGGTATAAGATAATCAGATCGAGATAATATATTGTTACAATAAATGTAAAATTTTTTGAATGGTCATATATAAGCCTCGATCCGCACCGGAGAATCGTATTATTTCGGGGAAGATAAATAACACTAAGTCGTTGTTTTGTATTAAAAAATTGGACCATTGTATTATAGAATGAGTATTAACTTAGAGTATTTTGAACGATCATATGTAAGCCTCGATCCATAACGGTAGAGCGTATTGTTCCGGTGACGATAAATGAAACTAAATCGTGATTTTATTCTAAAAATTTGTTCATCTTGTTTCCCGCGATGCGTAGAATAATATAAGGTCCTCAGATCAAGATAATACATTAATTGTATGAATTTAGAATATTTTGCATGGTCATGAGTAAGCCGTGAACTGTATCGGTGAAGCGTATAATTTCGTAGACGATAGATAACTCTGAATCGAGATTTCGCGACAAAAGTTTGTTCACTTTGATGCTTTACGATGTGTAGAAAAACATAAGGCAGTCAGATCGACACAATATGTTGATAACATGAACGTAAATCATTTTGAATTATCATATGTAAGGCCCATTTTATTAGGAAGGAACGTATTCTTCGGGGAAAAAAAATACTGAATCATTGCTTCATATTAAGAATTTGTCCATGACTTATTCCTGATAAGCGCGATGCATAGAATAAGTCCATCAAGTCGAGATAGTACATTGAGAGAATAAATGTTGAATGGCAATGAGTAAGCCCCTATACTTACCGGAGTAGCGTATTATTTCGGGGGCGAC
This sequence comes from Lepidotrigona ventralis hoosana, assembly GCA_002806875.1. NCBI lineage: Eukaryota > Metazoa > Arthropoda > Insecta > Hymenoptera > Apidae > Lepidotrigona > Lepidotrigona ventralis. The sequence continues at coordinate 4,475 of NIPQ01040856.1, read as the reverse complement.
AAGTAATTTTGGATCGTCGTTATGTATTAAAAAATTGTGTTCATTGCGAACACCGCAGCGTAGAATAATGTAAGACAATCAAAGACAGATAATCCATTGATAGAGTAAGTGTGAAATATCTTGAACTGTCATACGGAATCCACGATCCATACCGGTGGAGCGTATTACTTAGCGGACAATGAATAATACTGGATCGTTGTTATATGTCATCAAATTTTGTTCATCTTGATCGCCGCGACGCGTAGAATAATTCAAGGTCATCAGAGTCAGATAATCTATTGATAGAATGGATGTATTTTAAATGTTCACATGCAGCGATCCGTACCGGAGGAACGTATTAATTCGGGGACGATAAATTATAATAAATCGTCGATATATATTAAAAAATTGAGTTTATTATGATGCAGACGATACATAGAATACTATAAAACTATCAGAGGAGGTAATCTAGACATCGAGAGAATGTCTAATGTTTTGAATAGTTATTGTCATATGTCATCCCCGAATATTTCCAGAAGTGCGTAACACTTCGGGGATGTTGTATAATATTGGATCATAATTATATATAAAAAAAATTGCGATCATTGTGATATCAGTTCTGCGAGGAATAATGTGATACCATCAGATCGAGACAATATATTGATAGAATGAATGTAGAATACTTTGAATAATTATATATAAGCCCCGATTCGTAACGGAGGAACCTATTATTTCGGGGACGATAAATAATACTAAATCATTGTTTTATATTTAAAAATTTGTTGGTTGTGAACTCCACGATGCTTAAAATAATACAATATCCTCAGAGGGAGATGATCTGTTGATAGGATTAATTTAGAAAGTTTTCAATGATCGTACGTAAACTCCGATTTCTACCGGAGGAGCATATTACTTCGAGGACAATAAATAATATTTGATCATCGTTATATGTCAAAAAATTGTGTTCATTGTGTCCCCCACGATGCATAGAATATTATAAGACCATCAGATCGTCATAATATATTGATAAAATGATCGTGATAATATATACGTAGAATATTTTGATTGACCAGATGTAAGCCCCGGAATGACAATAAACATTGTTTGATATTAATAAATTTGTTAATTTTGAAACTAACGGTACGTACAATTGTATAAGACCATCTGAACGAGGTAATACATCGATAGAATTAATGTAGAATATTTTGAATTATCTAATGTAAGCCCAGAACTCTACCGGAGGAGCGTATTATATCGTGGTCGTTAAATAATAATAAATCGCTCTTCTATATTAAAAAATTGTATTCATTGTGATCCCCGCGATGCGTATCGTAATATAAGTCCATCAAAGGGACATGATCAATTGATGAAGTGAATGTAGAATACTTTGAATATTCATATGTAAGCCCCGATCCGTACCGGAGACGCCGATCACTTCAAGGACGATAAATAATTTTAAATTGTGGTTTCATAATAAAAAATTGTGTTTATTGTTATGCCTGTGATGCGCAGAATATAATAATATAAGAACTTGAGATGGCGGTAATCTATTGAGTTCAAAATGCTTTGAATGATCAAATGTGAGACCCAGACTTTAGCAGAGGAGAGTATTATTTCGGGGACGATAAATGACACTAGGACTTGCTATTAGGCCGAGAAAGGATCTTTGAAATTAGCCATCTGGCCGAGTAACGTATTTCGAAGTTAGCCATCAAGCCGAGGAACTTTCTTCGTTATTAACATTCAAGCAGGGAATCAAATTTCGTTATTTAAGATCAGGCAGAAGAGTATACTTCAATGGTAGCAATCAGGCCGAGAAACACCATTAGATAATAGATATAAGCTCGAGCGAAGTACCTCCATATTATCCATCAAGCCGAGAGACAATATTTGACATCAGGCCGAGAAACGGCATTCTTTATTAAACATCAGGACTTGAAACGTACTTCAATATTTGCCATCATGTCGCAAAATATCCTTCGATCCTTAGAAAATAGACCGAGAAACTTCCTTCGACATTAGTCATCAGTCCGAGACACTTCCTTCCATGTTAATTATCAGGTCAAGGAACGAATTTCGTTGTAAGGCATCATTCCGATGATGCCTTTTTCGTTGTAAGGCATCATTCCAACGAACTTCGATGTTAACCGTCATCCCGAGAGACGCAGTTATCCACCAGACAGGGAAACTTCCTTCCTTCATGTTAAGGCAGAAGTTCATCCATCAGGCAGAAAAACGTACTACGATGTTAGCCACAAGACCGAGAAACCTCATTAGATGTTAGCCCGAGGAACGTAATTCCATATCAGCGATCAAGCTGTGAACGACAGTCGACGTTAAATATTAGGCCGAGAAAATTCTTCGGATGTTAGACATCAGGCCGTGAAACGCCATTAACCAACAGGCCGAGTTAGGTACTTCAATGTTAGCCATCAGGTTGGGTTACGTACTTCGATGTTAGCTGTCAGACCGAGAAACATACTACGATGTTTGTCATCAGGCTGAGGAATGTACTCCAATATTGGTCATTAAGCCTAAAAACTAATTTCTGTTTCCCATGAGGCCGTGTAACGATATTGGATTTTAGCCTGCAGACCGTGAAACGGCCTTAAATGATAGACATCTGGATGAGTAGCTTCGATGTTAGACTTTAGATAGAGGAATGTATTTCTATGATAATAGTCGGGCCGACATTCATACTTCGATGTTAGCCATCAAGCCGACAAACGTACTTCGATTACAGTCATCGGGAGGAGAAACGACATTCGATGTTAACCGTCAGTCAGGAAACGACATTCAATGATAGCCATCAGGATGAGATAATTACTGCCATGTAACCTAACGGACTGAGTGTAGTACTTCGAAGCTAGCCAAAAGGCCGAGAAAGGATATTCGATGTTAGATATCAGGCCGAGGAGCGTTCTTCGATATTAGGCATCAACCTAGAATCCGACATCCGATGTTAGCAATCACGCCGAAGTTTTTCAATCGATGTTAAATATCAGGACGAGAAACATTCGATGCTAGCCATGTGAAAGTGAAACGTCATTCGATGTTGTCCGTTCGGCTTAGAAGCACTTATACGATAGTAGCGATCAGGGCGTGGAATGACCTTCGATGTCAGACATCAGGCTAAAAGAACGTCCTTCAATGTTATCCATCAGGCCGACAATCGTCTACCGATGATAGTCATCAGACCATATAACGTTCTTCGATGTTATCCATAGGCCGAGAATCTTAATTCGATGTTAAACATCAGACCGATAAACGTATTTCAATCTTATCCATAAAGCCGAGGAACGTCCAACGATATTATATATCAAACCGTGGTACTTCCTTCGAATTTATCAATCAGGCGAAAAATAATCCATAAATAGCCATCAGGACGAGAAAAGTCTTTCGATGTCAACCATCAGAGCGAGAAACAAATCTCGATGTTAATCTTCAGGCCGTTGAAGTTCATCCGGAGTTACCCATCAAGCCCTGACACGTACTACGGTGATCATCTGTCCGAGAAACATACATCGATGTTAGAGATCAGACTGTGATACTTCCTTTGATGTTACCCATCAGGCAGAGGATTGACATTCGATGTTCTCCATCAGGCGACGAAACGACCATCGATGTTATATCTCAGAGAAACCCCCTTCCAAGTTAGCCATTAGACCGGAATATGTACGTCGATTTTAGCCATCAGTTCGAGAATATTAATTCGATGTTAGCCATCAGGCCGTCAATCGAACTTCAATGTTAGACTTAAGGCGAAATACGACATACGCCGAGAAACAGGTTTTCGATGTTAACCATCTGACCGAGAATCTTCCTTCGGTGATAACAAACATGCAGAAGGACAACATTCGATGATAGCCATCAGATCGAGTAACGTCCATCGATGATATACGTCAGGCCGAGCAACGAACTTCGATGTTAGCAACCAAACCGTGGAAAGTACTACGATATTATTCATCATGCCGTCAAACGTATTACGATGTTAGCCATCTGGTCAAGGAACGTTCTTCGGTGTTAGCTACGCGGGCGATAATCCTACTTCGATGTTACCCATCAGAAATCGTTTGATGTTTTCCGTCAGGCCGAGAAACGTTCTTCTATGTTTGCAGTCAGGCCGAGGAACGTCCTTTGATGTAAACCATCAGGTCGAGAAGCGTATTTCAATGTAAGCTAAACAGTCTAGGTGCATATATCAATGATAGCCATCAGGCCTAGTTTCGTTCTTCGATACTATCCATCAGGACGAGTAACGTCCTTTGATGTAAACCATCAGGTCGAGAAGCGTATTTCAATGTAAGCTAAACAGTCTAGGTGCATATATCAATGATAGCCATCAGGCCTAGTTTCGTTCTTCGATACTATCCATCAGGACGAGAAACGTAATTCGATGTTAGTCATCAGGCCGAGAAAACTAATGCGATTACCCATGAAGACGAGAAACGTACTTGGATGTTACACTTTTTCCCGAGAAATTTACCTATTTATTA
>NIPQ01040842.1:0-10974 GCA_002806875.1 Lepidotrigona ventralis hoosana | reverse complement strand
GAAGGGGCTTGGAAGAAAAATGACTCGCCACGATGGAAATTCTACAATTAAAATGCTCGAAATACCGGAACTCCCAGGCAAACCTAACCTAAACCTAACCGTGAAATTATTCCCTTTTATTTATTTATTTAAACCCTTCTTTATTTAATAATTTAATCAATAATAATCAACCTAAACCTAACCGTAAAATTATCCCTTTTTATTTATTTAATTATTTTTAATTGACTCCTTCTTTATTTAATAATTTAATCAATAATAATCAATCTAAATCTAACCTAAACCTAACCGTGAAATCACCCCTTTTTTAATTTATTTAATTATTTAATTGACCCCTTCTTTATTTAATAATAATCAACTTAAACCTAACCTAAACCTAATCTAAACCTAACCGTAAAATTATCCCTTTTTATTTATTTAATTAGTTAATTGACCCCTTCTTTATTTAATAATTTAATCAATAATACTCAACTTAAACCTAACCGTAAAATTACCCCTTTTTATTTATTTAATTATTCAATTAACTCCTTCTTTATTTCATTATTTAATCAATCCTTTTTTCATTTATTTGATTAATTAATTAGTCCCTTTTCATTTATTTAATTGAGCATCGGGTAGTTTGAAAACGGGAAGGCGAGTGGATAATTTTGGAGACACGACCGAAAGATCCGGATGAAAGTTACTCAGCAAGGCGGAGCCCGTGTTGAATAATATTCAACGTCACGTGCTTTTTTTCTCAATGAACCCTCGCTCGAGCAGTTTCCGGTGTGCTTGAACGATGCAGACCTGAATCGACCTGATCAACATGAACGAAAGGGTNACGAAAGGGGTGGAGGCTTTACCTCAATATACATCTTCGAATATGTTTCATGTTTTAAATAAAATAAAAAAAAAAAAAGAAAAAAAAAATTGTATCTCGTCTGGCGGCAATTTCAAATTCACGCGGCGCGGAGGGACGGCGGTCGATCCATCAGCATTTTTTATGCGAAAGAACGCATGTGACGTGACGAGGGAAAAATTTGCATGAGGAGCCTGTCGAATTTCCAACACACCAGGGCGACATTCGGGACGAATCTTTCATCGCCGGGCAGAACTATCGAAAAGTCATCGAGCTGACATTAACCCGGCGCAGTGTTGCAACAGCCGCGCACACTGTGACGAGCTTATCAAAGTTTGTGGTGATCGATGGGATCTGGAATTTAAATTTGCCTCTAGAAAAATAAATGGGAAAACTATTCGCCCTCCGTGCGACTTCTAATTTCGCGTAACTCGTTTTAACTTCGTACGCGAGGAACTGATTTGTGGTTGTGGAAAATTTTGCAAAGATTCGGAGAACCTTGAGAGAGAGAGAGAGAGAGAGAGAGCTTGACTCACTGCGGTCGAGCCGAGCCAGAGTGAGCCAGATTGCTCGTGTTTAAGTAATGCTCGACATATGTTACCTGCGTGCGTGAAACGCGCGCTGGGTGTTCGTGTAAACAGGGTTAAACAATCCGCCCGTTGCGTGTAACTGCACGCCAGCAAACTGACAATTTAGCAACGCCATTCGACTTCTACCCGCGCAACCCTGTGTTTTAACAGAACGAAACGTTTCCAATAACGTTTGACAATAATACGTCTCGTCAGAAATTCTGAGGACTCGAGATGATTCCAAAGCAGGTTCTCTCTTGCCTTTTGCAGGCAGTCATTTATCATCAAGTGAAATGCAACTCGGTGAATTCGTCTTAATAAATAACGCCGAGAAAGGAAATAAATACTTGGAAACGAATGATCTGTGCTCCTTTCAAGTTCCACTTGAACAATATTTCTGGAAATATTTCGTTTTCACAAGTCCAACCTGTGGCGATTCATTCAGGCTGAGTGAAAAACACATGTCACATCCAATCCATGGTGTTCGTAAGAATCAATCATGTTTCAATCAATTTCCTCTAATAGTTTTGGATAGATGTTAACAGTATGTGCGAAAATTTTCATCGCTGTGTTTCAAATCGTTTGTTGATGAAGTACCATCACGTTCAATTCAATAAATAATTCTGGAAACAGCCAGTCTGGTGGCAACACTGCACATATTTTTTAATTTTAATTCTCATCGCCGGTAGTGCTGCGGTGCAAAACCTGCATTGAATCGGTACGGCAGGACGTGATACGAAAATGGTAATGGCAGTCCGAAGGAATTGCAAAATCGTGGCTGGAAAAATACACAATTGTATTTAGGTTAGGTCTGGCAATTGTATTCATGCAGGCCTCGTCTGTGGCTTGAATTTTCACGTTCTCAGGTGAGACGAATCACAGAAGACTTTTTACTGTATAAGTGGCGAACAGTGAAAAGTCATCGAGCAGTAAAAATATTATGCCAGGTTAACGTCTGCAACAATCAATAAATATGAAAATATTCTATTGCTACGTGTTTTTTAAAGACCGGTCATTTTGACTGGTTTTGGTAGACAATAGCTGTCCGCCTTAACTCGGTAGTTCTAGAAGTCAGGCCACTGCTGGCAAGAGATCTCTCCTCTTCGAGGGTCGATGGCGGCGACGGTAATGACGGTGTCGGTGAGGCTGGTCTTCGGGTAGACGAAGGGTGCGGCGAACCGTGGCATCATTCACCAGGACTCTGGTTTACCGCCGACGAGCCTGAACGATGCTCCACGTCACCGATGCATTATTGAGCCTGGGAACCCTACAGGTGGCCGGGCGTTCTGTTGGAACAAGAGAGAGAGAGAAAGAGAGAGATCGCGGGGGCAGGGTTGCTCCGAGGGCCTCGACGAACAGGGAGCTCTCTCGCTGGCTGGCCAAAGGGACGAAGAACGCTGGGAGGTGGAGAACAACCGGCAGCCACGCCGGAAGAAAGGGGTTGCAAAAATCAACGGAAGCATTACTTGGGATATTTCAGTCTGACCTCGGAGTCAGTTCCCCTCCGCTTCCTCTTCATCGAGAGCTCCTCCTTATAGAGGGTCTCGCGTACGCGCGATTTTCTTCCAAATTGTTTCGTCAAGACCTTCTGAGAAATTATTCATCAAACTGCTCGATAACACTTTATACCCGATGTCGACTGAGCATTGAGAGAATCGAGCGACGTTTAACAATCGTTTGACCTCTCGTTGTCTGTAGGATGGAAAGAAAAGTTTGCTCGTGACCTTCGATTTGATGGAGATACATCAACTTTCCAAGAAACTATAAGTCGCAACCTAATAGTTCTTCTCCTGAGAAAAGTTTCTTAATCACTTAACATTGCGGACGCGTGCGTGCTAACAGCGACTTTACTTTTGAATTAGGCTCCACTAACATTTGATTTATCACGGTTGCAACATCACTGTGAGTCTAAATACAATCAATTGATAAAACCAACTATTAACGTTATTCGAAATATAAACATTACGTAACATAGACATCCACACGTCCAGAACCATAAAGTCGTTGTTAGGACGCAGGCGTATTAAACGATTGAGAAACTTTTTTGCCATTTTTCAAGAGAACTATTGGATTCTGACTTACGTCGCGGTGAGTAGAGTACAAATGCAAGGAAAAAAATGTCTTTTGACCTTGAAATTCATTTCTTTTCACCCTGTACACTCGAAAATTAGTAACTTATTATTGGCAGTACGAATTCTGAACAACGTTGATCAGTTTAGAACATAGTTTTTGCTTCGTGAGGCAACTTTCTTAACGCGTAATTGCGTTTCGATGACAGAGTTTCAGGGACAGAATGGAGGACAACAGCCGGGGCGAAAGTTTGTGCAAAGTTTGCGGCGACAAAGCATCTGGCAAGCACTACGGCGTGCCGAGTTGCGACGGTTGCCGCGGCTTTTTCAAGCGGTCGATCCGCAGGTATGCAAGGTAATTAATTTGCGAATTAAAATTCGTAAATCCAGTCTCTTTAACAATCGCCATGCCTGTTCTGTTGTTCAACAAAATCCACGTAATTCTACAGGGTGGGCCAAAGATAAATCCGTAACTTTTTTTATCACACATTTTTTCACAGATTAAAGATTTAGAATCAGCGAACTTGAATTTAATTTAAAACTAATGAAGTTAGCCTGTTCCTACGTTTTGATGTTTAAAAAAAGAAAAAATAGGAAAGAAAATTTTGGTCCACCCTGTATGATCAATTATCTACAATAACATCCAATGACATTGTGCAGAAACCTCGATTACGTTTGCAAGGAGAACGGTCGCTGCATCGTAGACGTTTCTCGGCGCAATCAGTGCCAGGCATGTCGGTTCACCAAGTGCCTGCAGGTCAACATGAAACGAGATGGTACGCTTCGCTTCAAAGGTCATTACGTTTCCATTCTTTAAAATCGCGAATTAAGAGTCGTTTCTGAGCCATAGATTTAATCTCGCAGGAACTGTTTCACAGGTGATCCTGCGCGTTGTACTAAAAGTCGGACAAAAAATCTTTTTTTTCGAGTGCGAATGAGAGACCCATTTTGAATTGAGAAGATTACTTTATTACTTTCGTGTGCGTATGAGGGGCAAATTTTTAATCGAGAAACAAAACTTTGTTAAACTATATACTTCGTGACCATTTTGCTCGATTACCTTTTGCCATTTTTCAATCGCAACTTCATGATTCTGCGTTCAAAATACCTTTTTTTTTTTCGACAANCTTCATGATTCTGCGTTCAAAATACCTTTTTTTTTTTCGACAAATAGAACTAAGATTTGATATCCTCCGTCAGCGGTGAAACTTAGCAAACTAATTCTGACATTGCACAGCGTTTTTTTTTTTTCTTTTTGGAAGAAAATGTTCCTTTCTTTTTTTGGTCGAAAAATTATTAACGAGATTGTGTGTCCTTTTTTTAAAAACGAGCTCGAACAATCAGGTATCAGATTGATCCAGCACGATGAATTTAAAATTCTGCAATTTAAAATGAAGTTAGTTACATTTTAAAAGATGTTAAAGAAAACCACTCCAAATACTAACTTATCGTATATTTATTGTTAATATCTATTTCTTCTTTTTTAATTCCTCGCCGTGAACCGTTTCCTCGATGATTTCTTACTATAAAAAAATATAATTTTATTTTGGTTAAAATAAAATTAAATAATTGAGTAATAATTAAGCATTAAAAATAATACTAAATACTAAATTATTAGCAATGTAAAATATATTAATTTTAAGCAATATAATATATTCACGTTTTATAAAGATTTGCGTTTTATCTGGCTCTATTCTTTTTGACAGTACTATATATTCTTTTTTTAGTTTGTAATAGAATGTTACAATTTTCAACACAATTATAATAGAAAGTTGTCCATACAAAGATAATGCCACAAGTATATGGAGAAACAATATCTTTTATTGTTTCAATAAATTTCAATCCCCAAGCACAATAAATCTCAAAGTAATATATTACCTTGTGACACTTTCAGAATTCTGTATTTTATTGTACAATTTTCAATGCACTGTAGGCTCTAAAATTTCTTGGTTAGGTTTGTAAACATTTATTAAATTTTGACATAAAATAAAATATAATAAAATAGTCTACAATCAGTTTTAATTTATATAGTCTATCAGTTTTCTTGGTTGGATTTGTAAACATTTATAAATTTTGACATAAAATAAAATAGAATAGTCTACAATCAGTTTTAGTTTATATAGTCTATCAGTTTTCTTGGTTAGGTTTGTAAACAGTACCTAAATTTTGACATAAAATAAAATAGTCTACAATCAGTTTTAGTTTATATAGTCTATCAGTTTTCTTGGTTAGGTTTGTAAACAGTACCTAAATTTTGACATAAAATAAAATAAAATAGTCTACAATTAGTTTATATAATTCATTTAGTTTTTTTGGTTAGGTTTTATTTTACTTTATGTCACATATGTTCGGTTCGTTAAAAAGAAAGAGTTACGCGACCAACGATACATACGTTGAAGACGTAACTAGCATCCAACGCGTTGAAATATACATACATCTCTATACATCTGTTAGAAAAAAAAAAATGCAATTACTTTTTGGCCAATGCTATCCGAGTCGCGAGTTCAGTCGTTTCGAAGTGTTGCACTTCGAAATCCGTGTCCTCGATACTCATTCTAAAGGTACCCTCGATAGGATGCATGCGGGTAGCGAAGAAATCTTCTGCAGAAAGTTAGCTCCGCCTTAACGTTCGACGACGCGACGGCTCGTCTGCGTGAAAGCTTGCGGATGACAGGAACCGACAACCTTCCCCGGTTCTCGCAGCAAATACACGAGCTAACATCCAGTGCATTACAATGTACCGGGTGACTTTTTTTTTTCTTCTCTCGTCCTTCGACAAAGAAACGAAAGAAGTGAAGCACTAAACATCACGAACCGGCGAACCGGGAGTGAGAGAGAAGGATGCTCGCACCCACATGAAATTCTATATTCGTGCTTGCTGAACGCGAGAATCCGGGAAGTTAACCGCGAGCAGCGGTGTCACGAGCAGCCTGACGTTCACAGGTTTTCCAAACACTTCCAGCCCGACCCCGGGACAATCCAAACACTCGATTGCGCGGGGATATCAATTAGTCGGGGGGAGGGCCGTGCTCCCTCCCTTCTTTGGACGCGAATGAAAAAGATATACATACGAAATCGATCGGGCAGGCCTGGATTTTGTTTCGCGCCACGCGGAAACATCTGTGAATCGAGGGATGACGCTCGAATCTCAGCGGCGGAGGGGGAAATTCGTGAGAACTGTATGCTTGTGACATAGCAGTCGGTTCAACGGAAACGTGTCGATATAAATACATAAATATAAAAAGGCGGTGGCGAAAGCGTTAATATAAGAAAAACATTATATATGTTTTACATATAAAAAAAAAAAGTATCTTTGACATACGTCTCATACGGCGAGATGTTCGACAACACAGTGTTAGCACAAACGAGGTATGCATATGTAGATCATATACCTCGTTTGTGCTATTAGGAAAACGACGTGCTTCAATCAATTGAACAGTAAGTAATTGAAATATCGTGGCGACACGACGATGTCCACCACCTTGCGAACAAAGCAAAGCTGTAACTTGCTTGTCTCGTCGACGAATGCATAACTGAATGCGAAGTACTAAGGGAGCATGATACTCGCAGCGGTGCAGCACGAAAGAGCTCCACGGAATACGTCGTCCCTGGTCGCGGCAACGAGAAGAGGCCCCTCGGGACTGTACCCTGCGATCCCGCACGTTTACCACGCGGCGAGCAACCCTTACCATCCTCTTCTGTACCCTGCGCTGTTCCCCTTCAAGCCGGCAATGTCGGTTTTCACGCCATCGGTCGGTAAGTGAAATTTCTTTTTTACTTGCGCATCTCACCGTCCTTTCAAATTCGTCTATCGACCACAGACGAGGTATGCACGTGATTGGACATTTAATTTTGTAAAAATCGTAGCAACTTTGATATTTTGCTCTGTGCTATATATATCAGTATATATATCTATATATAATATAATATTATATAATACAATCACTATATATATAATAATATAAAACTGATATATATATATATATATATATATATATATATATATATATATATATATATATATCAGTTTTATCGTAACTATAGTCGCGCATGAGTTATTGTAAATTATATATCTATATATGTATGTATGTATATACATTGATTGCAGATGAATTCTTCTGAAATCAATAATTTGGAAGATTTTTTTTTCGAAAAGATTCTATTAGTAGAAATAAAGTTAATATACTATATTTAATAGTATGTATGTTATATTAACTACACGTAACATACATATGTATAAATATATTTTAATACATATTGCATATTATAATTAGATTTATAAAAATTGCAATTTTTCTTTTAACAAATCGTTTGGGAACAATCGTTTTCTAATATTTTTACATGAGAAAAGACAAAGTAAGTAACTTTGGAGTTCTGCTCACTGTAGATGCGTATTAATCACGTTTCGATATAATTACGTATAAGATGTATATAATTATGACATAAGCTGTATCTAAACTGTATGTACGTTCTGAGAACAGAATTGTGATTTTCTGCATTTCCGGAGGAATTGAAAGTGTTCTTCTTCTACGGTTCCAAAAAGGTACCGCCATCTTGGATATTTAGTAATGAGAAGATCATAAGGTATTACGTGTAATTGTGTAATTCGTGCATGGAACTTTGTCTTTATAATTGCGTCGTATTTTCTAAAAAACGAATAAAAGAAACAAAAAGAGAACAACTCTAATCCAATCATATATACCTCGTCAGTGATCCTGAGGAACGTTTGATATCGAAATTGATCAAGAGCTTGAATTTGCAGCGCACTTTCTGCCACGCTCGCCGACAGAACCGCTGGCTGTGAACACGGCGAAAGAGGACGAGGTGACGAGTTCCGAGGAGGCTGGACAGATCGAAGCAAGAATCGAGCCGAAGGGTAAGAACATTCGCGTGGATCCTTCGATCGTTCGATTAAACGACGCACGATCGTCGTTTCTGTGTCTTTCAGAGGAGTTGACGAGCACTCGGCTGGCACCGGTCAACTCTGGGTCCGCGGACTACAACGTGTCCAGCTTCTCTATTCTGCCCACGGAGAATATTTACGAATTCGCGGCGAAGTTGCTGTTCTTCGCTGTCAGATGGGCGAGAAGCATCCACTCGTTCTTACAAGTATATTCCTTACATTTCTAACGCGTTTGGAAAGGCAACGGTATCACGTTAACAGAAAGAAACTTTCTTAAGCTGCCCTACAGAGACCAGACTATTCTACTGGAGGAGTCCTGGAGCGAGCTTTTCGTGTTGACCGCCGCGCAGTGGAATTTCCCGGTCGAAGAGTCCGCCCTGATACCGAACGATTTATCGGCCGAGAGGAAGGAAACGCTGGTCGAGGAAGTGAGGAAGCTGAGGGAACTACTGGCAAAGTGTGCCCTCCTCAGGGTCGATCATTCCGAGTACGCTTGCTTGAAGGCCATAGTCCTCTTCAAAGGAGGTAAAACGACCGATCGCGACTGAAAAATTTAGAAAGAAAAAGAAAAATACAAATTTTCGAGTAAAAATGAAAACTTCCAGGCGAAACATTTAAAGACGAAAATTTCCAAATAAAAGCTTCCAGGACGAATTTAAAAGAATTTTATTATTAAATTATTTATTTTAAATGAAAAATTCTGAGAAAATCGTTTTTCCTTTAGAGTCGCGAGGATTGTGCGAGCCAGGACGAATAGCAGCGTTGCAAGAGCAAACGGTGACTGTATTCTGCGAGAGGGACGCACGAAGGGTTGGACGACTTTTACTGCTGTTACCACCTGCGCGCGCGCTCTGTCGGTCAACCCTGCAAGAACTGTTGTTCAAACCGACGGTAGGGGATGTCAGCGTGGAACGACTGCTGGGCGACATGGTCAACGCGCTCAGACCGACGTAACGCCAATCCCACTCGGTCAATACGATGCAATTTTGATCGAGAAGACGCCACGGATTTCTGCCAACAATTGCCCCAAATACGAACGACTACGATCTTTTCGGAGCATCGACCCTGTAATCGTGCATTTATACCTTTGTTATTCGTTTTCATCATCACAGACGAGGTATATAAATAGATTAATGCATTTCGGGGTTTTAGGATCCCTTTACCATTTTCGTGTCACATCCTGCCGTACCGATTCAGGCAGCTTTTGCACCGCAGCGCTACTAGTGATGAGAATTAAAATCATTAAATACGGATATTGCCAGACAGATCTGTTTCGAGAATTGTTTATTACATCGATGTGTGGTGGTACTTTTTCAACGAACAATTTAAAACAAAGCGATTGATGAAGATTGGGATGAAAAGTATAATCATATACCTCGTCTGTAGTTCTCGTTATCGATCGTTTTCTTACCGGTAAAGAAGATTTCTTTCGTCAGAAATCGGAGTAACTTCAAACTCCTTCCGACGAGCATTGTAAATTATCTAGTCAACTTATACCTGTACATACGCGCGTTAGTAATAAGTGTTTAATTAGTGTAAAATTGCATCTTCTAGTTTGTTTCTTTTCTTTTCTTCCAATGTTTCTTTATCAACGTGTTGAAAACCGTGTCGCGTTCGTTGATCATAAGATGCACTTTCTGAACAATTTTCAACGCACGCGGAATAACTGATGATTTTCCGGGTGTGTCGCAAAATCACGGGGGAAGACGTGGGAGGCAGGCAGTGTTTCTCGCTGTTGGAAAATCGAAATCGAAAGACACGATCAACAGATGGCGAGCGACCGCGATTTCTCATCTCAGCAAAAACGCTCTGGAATTTTTGAAACGTTTATTTCTTCACATCACAACAATAAAATTCGTTTACACAGAGNTATTTTTTTTTTCATGGTAGAAAAAGGAGAATGTATCTTAACTCGCGGACTGCATTGTATTCATATACATATATATATATATATATACATACATACAGTATATACATATACATATATATATATATATATATATATATATATATATATAGATACAATTATACACAATCCTCAATTGAATGTTACACATATAAATTCATTATAGATTGATTTCTTATTATTTCTTATTATTCCCTTATGCTCGTGTGATTTGCGTGTAAAAAATATTTAAGCCGAAAGAGACAACTGTCACCTCATTTCCACTTTCTTTTTCCAGTTGTCATTTTCCCACCGTCAGAAATACATACGGAGATCGGGGGAAAAAAAAGAGGAATATTCGTCGCTATTTGTATTCTGTATACGTATAATTTGCGAAGTGGAAGGAAATAGCTCCGAGCGTTGCGAGTTTCTTCACAGTTGATTTCGATTTTTTCGCCCGTGAGGGAATTAGAAGGTAAATTTGGGAAGACAAACGAGAGAAATGCAAGATGGAAGGCAAACGTGGAGAAACGTTGAACGATATTTGGTGGAGAATATCTCGATATATGAATCACTTTCATTTGCTTCGCTTTCATTTCTTGAAGATGATTTTCAAAAACCGATAGGAACTGCCCGAGATCCGACGATCAAGCAAAGTAAAAAGAATTTTCTGTCTTTTCTTTCTTAGAACGATTTTCTTTTTTTTTTCATCA
>NIPQ01040831.1:0-10909 GCA_002806875.1 Lepidotrigona ventralis hoosana | reverse complement strand
CACTCGTTTCTAAATCTCAATTCCACTCTGAAATCTCCAATTTCACGGGCGTCCCGCTCGCATACATCACCTCGGCAGACCGGCGAGAAATGCATTAAGAGTGATCGTGTCCGTGAAAGACGTGTCCGGTGGTGGAAATATCGGGCCCCGGATAGATAAGAAGAAGGGAGCAAGAAGNTGGTGGAAATATCGGGCCCCGGATAGATAAGAAGAAGGGAGCAAGAAGAGAGAGAGAGAGAGAGAGAGAGATAGAGAGAGAGACGAAAGAGGGGAAGGAACTTGACTGTCGAATGAGAGACTGTCCTATTACCAACAGGCAATACGGTAATGAATCTCGATCGGATGCAAATGAGCTAATTCCACGGGAATATGGTAGGTAGGTTTTAGGTTAGGTTCTGAGTAGAACGCGGCCGCGATCGTAAAGGTGGCGGTGAGGACGAACGACGGTGTGCGTGCGCGGTAAAGGGCCCGGTTACGAGGGCCCCCGAGTGGGCCCCGTAGGGCACGTGCACGCACGCATACATTAACACGCGCGTGCTGGCTGCTGACGGCGCGCGAGAGAGGACCCAGAAGTGTGCGGATCGGCAAACACACGCAGACGTTTTGGCGCCACGCCGTGAATCGGGAGCCAATAAATCTACTCCGCCTCATTACTAAGCTTGTCTCTTTAATTGAAATCTCGTGTTTTTCCGAACGCACGCCTCCTTCTTGCCGATCGGGCTCGCGAGAACTCACCCCTTTTTTCTTCTTCTTCTTCTTCTTCTTCTTCTTCTTCTTCTTCTTCTCCGTGCACGGCGATTTTATTGCAAAACTCTGAAAGCGAGGGGACATCTCGCGGCCAACGATATCTTCTCCCTTTGCCGTTTCTTCGTTCGTTGCGGTCTTGTTTTGCCCCTGAAACGATTTATGCGTCTCGCTCGGGTCCGCGTACGCTCCGTACCGATCCGTTTCATCGTCGCATCGCTCCGCCTAATCGCTTCGTCACGTCCTGCTCTCGCGTTTTTCAACAGAATCCGGGGTTAGGACCGTGCTCCAAACACTGGACTTGGACGGACTTCTTGCCAAGATCGACGAGCATCTTGTCGATCGACGACATGAGCCGTGCAATAGACTCGTTCTCCACGGCGGCGTGGGAATTGTCTACGCCTTTAAGAAATCCGTCGTTTCGCTGGAGCAGATGTTTTGCTCGGGTTTTGTCCCGATGCGATACCGAGAAGCCGGCACCGCATTGATAGTTGATTGAGTCAGTGATATTGCGAAACTGTTAACGGGATTTGCGGAAATAGCACGTGTATTTACTACCTTGGAGAGGTAAGCGATCCGTGTCAGCGTATTTGCGATCGGCGATTGTTCTACGAGTCGTTCGGGAAATCATATCGTTCAGCTCTGACAACGTAAAATCAAATATTACACAGGAGTTGACACGATGACACGAGTTTCGTGATTCTTTGATTACATTTTCTACAATTATTCTATTTTGCAATTTTTCAAAGTCATACAATTATTTATTCGAACAAAATTTTAGCGATTATTTATTTATTGCTACGATTAACTTAGATGAACATTGATCAATTGAATCCACGTAATTATAGTCAACGAAGAATCACATGTAATAAGCAATTGAACTATTCAGAAGCTATATCGATTAAATTACTTTATTAATTGAAAAGTATGAAAAAATGTTACGAACACTGTCTTTTTGAACTTCTGCCAGGATGTATTTTTATTTATGTTATTCTATTGCAATGAATGACTCTGAACGAAGATTAGTTGATTGTTAAAAATTAGTCATGTACCTATTTGAATTAAGAAATTAGTAAAATGTAGAATCGTTTGACAATTTTATTACATATGATTGGTAAAATATTTAACGAGTTCATGAATCGTCAATTTTATATATATATAATATGTAAAGACACCAATTTCATGTAACGTTGTAACTGGAATAATTTTTGAATATACATATTCATTTCTGATCAATTTTTTGACATAAATATTTTTTATTTAGCAATTCGTTGAGATATATTATATTACAAATTGAATGTTAAATCACGACACTCGAAATACTAGTTGAAGGGATAACCCTGTTATAGGCTGTAAATTATTTGCGAATGACCATTTTTGGTTCTGAAATGAACTTTTTCTATGAAATTCCTCGTATTCTCTCTACAGAAATTCACTTTTCCACTGTCAGTAGAGTAAAAAGAATTAGTGGCATTCCCTGCGCGCATCCCGAATTGAAAAATTCACTTTCACGCTGTCACTGCGCTGCATGAGAATAAAAAAAGGCCACGCGTCACTTCACTTTGCTTCACGTTTTTAACTAAATATTTTCACTAAATTCACAGTATCTATAACAAAGAATCTTTAATTACAAAAGTATGAAAAAGTACCATTTTTTGTTCAAAGGTACCATTTTTGTTCAAAAAGTACCATTTTCGTTCAAAAGTACCATTTTTCTTCTTTAGAAGATATTTTAACGCATTAACGGGATTAAGAGGAGGTCCGACTTATTACGCAACAAATATCCAATCTCTGTCCCATACGTCGCTCGATTGAACAGAACCTCAAGAGTCGCGCGCGTGTCCATTTTTCCCCGAAGAACGTCGCGGAGTAAAAAAGCGTGTCGTTCGATCAGAGCGTGAAGGTGCGACGTGACGCAAAAGGGGAAAGCCGGAGCATTGTCGAGCGAAACTCCGATTCCCGTCCATTTTTCTCAACGTCGACGTCGATTTCGATCAGTTTCGACGCGCGTTTCGCAACGCCACGGCCCAGGGAATGTCATAACGCGTGTCAATCGGACGCGTTCCCTTCGTCACGAAAGTCGCGCTCGCGCGTTCGAGCGTGACCGATGTTTTTCGTCGATAGCCAGCCAACCGTAATCTTAACCAGCTTAATATAAAAAAGGCTAATCATCGGGCCACGCCGCGGGAAAACGCGCGCGCCTCTGACAACTCGCCGTGGAATTGGACGATTTCGCGGCATTGGATTGGCTGGCAGCGAAACGTTTTCTCGTCAAACGTTGCGTCGTCAAAAAATATATATAAGCCATTTAAGAGGTAGAGGTAACTTTGAGAACTGAGTTTTTCGTGCCCTTCAAAATCACTTCAGCGTTGAATTTCAAGATTTTAAGTCGTAGCACGGTAGATTGAATTCATCTTGATGCCAGGCTTCGATGTTAAAAATGTACAGTGACATTTGAAACGTAGAGGGTAACTTTGTAGTATTTTTGTAGGAATAAAATTTTTTTTCTGAAAGTAGTACGATCGTTGAATTCGCCTCGACGTCAGTTTCAACGTCCATCCAAGTAAAAGATAATGATTTTTGAAAGATGGAGGAGTAATGTTCATTTTTCACATACAATCACAATAATTACAATAATTTCGTTCGAAGGAATAAAATTAAAGATGTTCCAAGTTGATATTTGTATGGATTGATGTGGTAAATTCTAATTTGAAATAAACTTGGAACTTCTCTGTAAGAAGAGGAAGCTAAGAGTAACAAAAATAACAAGGCCGTCTTGATCTGCACAAGGATCAAATAATAATTACATCTTTGTTGTAATATATTTCACTTAAACTTATTTGAATAACAAATTCGACGAACGAACATACTAACAAGAAACTTCAGATCCAAACGCCTTAATGCAGTCAAAACCAGCAATAAACTACGCGAAGAAGAAGAAACTAAACCTGTCGCTAGACACGGCTGCGAACATCACCCTTTATGCCCCATCCATTACCCCAGCCAATGAAACTAAAAGACAGCGAAGAAAACGAGCGACGTTGGTGAACAACGATAACGACAAAAGGGTGGCAAAAACCTGCAGACGAAGGAAGAAACAATCGATCCATATCAATTTATCCGATCGGAAAATGATCACGGAGGAGCCGGTCGAACAGCAAGAGCCATCTCTCTCTCTCTCTTTATCTCTCGTCGATTCGTCGCGCGCGCTCGTTAAAGATCACCGCCGAAATATCGCGTCCCCGCGTTCGGGTATATTTGAGAGCGGGCCTCTGGTTACGTGTGCTGCTGGTGAAAAAAGTTTGAGCCCCTGCTGCAAGACAGCATGCTGCCGGTCAGTGATCCTTCTGGTCGGCTCGGCCGTGGCCATTTCGCTGCTAGCTATATATATTCAGCACGTTCCAGCTCGCAAGGAAAGAGCGCGTTGAAAACGGTAAAACCGTTTCGAGAGGGGAAGAGCAGACTTCTTGAGGGAAGAATAAAAGAGAGAGAGAGAGAGAGAGAGAGAGAGAGAGAAGGACAGAGAGAGGCAGAAGCATAGCTCGCGCATTATCACATACGTTTTAAGTTTTTCTACCTCTATTGGCCCCGGGACGAGGCCACGAAAAACGACTGATTAATCGAACCAACACGGCGAACATTCTTGCGGCCGCATATACACAGCCTCTCCTCTCTCCAACACCACACCCTGCGCTCCTACATTCGCACGGATGTCGGGAGAAGAGACACGAGGCGGCACACTGAAAAACCATCTCTTCCAATACCGTCGGGGGTCCGGGCCCAGTTCCGCCGATGTCTCTTCGCGACGAAAACCGGAATGCGTTTCTTATCCGGCCACCCGATCGTTCAACGGTGTCTACACACACACACACACACACACACACACAAGTCTCTCTCTCGTTCTCTTTCTCTCTCCCGACTTGCAATTAACGCGGTACAATATCATACGAATTGCGCGGTGAAAAAGAAAGATTTCGGGCAGCGATCTCGATTTTTCTGGCTTGGATTCTCGTAGGCTAATCGAGAAGGTTTCTGATCTAATCGAGAAAGTCGCGACAAGTGTTGAAGGTAAGAACGTTTAAAGAAACGAGTGTTGGAGTGTTCTTGCGTCAGCTTTAGATAGCTTCCATGCACGTATTTTATATTACTGTTATCATTATTATTATATTTAGTTGCAGTGCAATTGAATCTTTCTCTGAGCATCTGTGACAATTCGTGTTTCTTTCATTGGTCCAAATAATTGGTCCAAAGTATTACATCGACACATCTCGAAGGAAACTCGATGGCAATAGATTATTAATATCTTTGTTCTCTGAAATTGTATCGATATCTTCGACGTAGCAATTGTGTTTCGTTTATTGTGAATTATGGAAAATACCATGTTAGTTAAAGTCGGTGGTTCGTTTTTTAATGCGACATTAATGTTGTGAAATGCTGCACTACACTCGCCACGAAATGTCACAAAAAGTGTAACTAGTCTAAATTTTCTCAGTAAGCAGCATGATCTATGCAGCCTAGATTCTTCGTTCTATGATTTATCATGTTTCTGAACCAATGAAAAATCGAAATGAAGGAATCGAAATGCGAGGATATTTATTGCAAGTTTTCGAACAATTGAAAATTTTTCAACGATAAATACCTAAACAAATGCAAAGCTAATATAATTGCTATAGTATAGTATAGTTCCTACAATACAGTTCCATTGTATTTTCAAATATTGTTATTTATGTTTCAAATATTTTATACACTTTTGCACATAACATACTTTTCAATTGCACGTAATTTTATGTAATATTTATACATTTATACATTTAAGTACACTTTATATACTTTTACATACATTCATAATATCCTCGTATTTTCACCCTTTCGCTCCGAAAAATATATTCCTAGTCCAAAAAGTGTACACGATTATGAGCGTATACGTACGTGCTGGAGAAGTGAAATATAATGTTTCCAGAAGTTAGTTATTATTATTATTATTATTATTATTATTATTGCGTGTCGTTTTTAAAAAAATTCGAACCACTTCATTACAAAGTTTAAAGACAGAGAAAGAATTCAATCAGGTGTCCGAATCGGTACATTTTATTACAATTTTCCACGCAAAGTGCCATTTGCAGCTCAGTTTCGAAATTCCAAATTTTATAAATTCGCGCCAAAAATCGAACTTTGTAACTCCCCCCCCTCCCGAAAAAAAAGAGGAACCCTTCAAGATTCCTCTTCGAATGTACAAAGTGTGTCGAACGAAAATGCCACTTGTTATGGCGACACATCGCTCAGTTATTACGTGGCACGTTCGAACGTTCCGCTTTAGCCCGTTTAGGCGTGTTCCTACGTTTATCCTCGCGTAAACTCTCACCCCACACACACACACACACACATACACATACGTGCACGCACCCCTGTGCGAGGCATCGCCAGGATCAGAAAGCGGCTCGTCCTCTCGGTGGCGGACATTCCGCGCAGCCGGTGTTAGGCAAAAGTTAAAGTTTACACCGTTCCGATGTCGGACACGTGATATCGCGCCATGTGTGGATGCAAACCTAACCTCTGGCCCCCCCTCTATCAACGTATCACGACTGCTCGTAGGGGCACGTCTCGCGGTACGTCTTTCGATCTGTTTCGTCTTATCGACACGTGCGGCGAACTGGTGATTCCCTCTCGTTGACGATACTTTCCGAAGAGAAATTCGCTACGTTGGACTCGTTTTCATACGATACAGGGACGGGACATATATTTGGAACTCGGAGTGAAAATTTTATTCTGGACGCCGAGGTCCAGAAACAAGTACCGAAGTGCGAAAGTTACAGAGAATTGTTCGCTTNTTTTTTTTTTTTTTTTTTTTTTTTTTTTTTTTTTTTTTTTTTTTGGATAAATGCCGGAATTTTTGGATAAAAATTCAAATTGTGAAAGAAATAGTATAATAATAATATTAATAATAATTTTTGGATAAAAATTCAAATTGTGAAAGAAATAGTATAATATTAATAATAATAGTAATATGATGATGATGATGATGATAATAATAATAATAATGGTATGATAATAATATAATAATATAAAGGATAGTAATATAATAATTTTTAAATAATAATACGATAGTAATAAAATAATATAAAGAATAGTAATATAATAATAATTATTAAATAATAGTAATATAATAGTAATTATTAAATAATATGATAGTAATATAATAATTATTAAATAATATGATAGTAATATAATAATAATTATTAAATATAATAATAATATGATAGTAATATAATAATGTAAAGGATAAAAAAATAATAAAAAGAATTATTGATTTGGAAGAATAAGATAGGATGTAAGAATTGTAATGAATGAAACGATATACGTTTTTATTGGTGCCTTCTTTTTCTGAATACAGGGGTGGAATATTTAACCTTGGGCGAAAAGTTTCAGTTGTCAGTTTCACACAAAATTGAAGAATTATACGAATTGTATAATTATAATTATAAGGTCGAATTGTAACACTGGCTTTGTCTTTCTTTTTGGATAGAGCATTGGAGTTTTGGGTAGAGGACATTGAAAAGAAATAGGGAATTGTAGATTCTTCGTATGTGTTATGTCACTATAACAAATGCAACAAGTACAATGGTACGTGACTCTGGCTATTTTCCCTTACGACGAATATTGATAGAAATTGAATTTTGGATAAAAACTGAGATTAAAATTGAAAATTGATAAAATCGAGGAGATTATTAATTATTTTCCTTCACTTTAAGATTAAATTTTAGAAAATGCGCGATTCCATCAATTCCTCTTTTCTTTTCTTTTTTTTAGAAGCTAATGCAACGTTAAAGTTGAATAAAGCATTGCAATTTTTAATGTAAATGAATTAGGAGATTAGGAAATGATAAGTATAAATATAGATATAATAGAATAGATCTGATAGAAAGAATTTCGGCTGGAAGTGAAAAACAATCGAATTAGTTGATTTCCAAACAGAAAACAAGTTGCGTCGCTTCATTGTCAATAAATGAAATACAAACCGCAGTGATTAATTAAAAGTTAGAATTACAAAAATATTAAACAAAAATATTATTGTAATTTATTACAATATTATATATATATAATTTATTAAAAAATCAACATTATGAGTGTTGGATACGATGATAACTCACACACGATCAACATTTATAAAATTAAGAAAAAGTACTGAATTCTTCATATCACGTTTGTTTCATTTCAATCCTTGTTACACGTGAATTACATTTTTGAATCTATAAAATTCAATATAATCTTACATTTAAGCCTATATTATAAACGTACGTAATTATCGTGTGTGTACACACACACACACACACACACACGGTATTATAACTATATATAAATATATATTACAACTAACTATATATAAATATATATTATAAGTGCGCGAACACGCTGGGCAGATGGAATATCACGTGAGATGAGGCATGCATCCAGGTTCGCGCATTCTTCAAGGGACTAAATGCTCGGTAATTTTCGGGCATTATCCCAACTGGTTAATTCGTGTTACGTGAAGCGGGAAAAACAAGGCGCAACCGCCTATTTCGCCCCGAAATCATTTGCATTTACTTCGCCGCGATTACGGACTTCGTGGTTAATAAAATTTCGAGCAGCTCGAAGACTTCATCATCGATATCGCACGCAAATCGGCCCGCGTAACCTTCAATTTTCTGCACGCGATCATGCAACGATCGTCGGTGTGAATTCTGGTAATACCCGTTTCGCCGTCGTTTAACGGGCAAACGTCCTCCTCGCGTCGGTAGGTAACAAAATTTTACGAGAAAGTAGGAAATTTTTTTCGCCCACAGACTCGTAAACATTGACATTGTCGTCAAGTTGTCTGAATGGGACGATGGGCAGCGTCGTCGAAGAAGGTGAGAATCATGGGCTATTACGTGTATCGTACGAGGGTTTTAGGGGTGAACGATCCACCACCATGTAACCGTAAGGTAATACATCCTAATATTAACGATGATCGTGCTTCTCAAATTGGCATTCACGTTTCGTCTGATTGATTCTGCGAGAAACGTCCGTTTCTGACTGAGAAACGAACGAAACGAATAATTTGCCAGAGCAGAAGAGTTACGATCTCACCCGTTCAGGGAAATCTTTAGGAACCATAGACATTGGAAACAAATTCTGAACCAAACCGAGTCAAACTTGTGCATTCACTTCAGAAATGAATGTATCTAAAAGCTTGAAATATAAATGTATAATATAATATTAGGCTTCCAAGTCGGTTAGTTCTGCGGAAGAAGCACTGGTATGCGAACAATAATAATAATGCGTAATAAACAATGATATGTAAATTGAAGATGCAATGTTAGATTTTGAACGAGGAAAATTTCACTCGTACTTTTGTACCACCAGAAATAT
The DNA here is from genome assembly GCA_002806875.1 of Lepidotrigona ventralis hoosana. Lineage (NCBI taxonomy): Eukaryota > Metazoa > Arthropoda > Insecta > Hymenoptera > Apidae > Lepidotrigona > Lepidotrigona ventralis. The sequence goes on along the minus strand of NIPQ01040831.1, from coordinate 1,774 downwards.
TGTAAACAAATAAATAAATTTATATAGATTAGAAAAGTAGTAGATTCCGTAAAAATAATTTACGAATTATATATTATGACAGTTATAAATTTATTAATAATTACGATAACCATATATATAAATTTATAATCGTTAAATTGACGCTTATGTATTTGAAGGTGCAAAGAAATGCTCGGTAGATAGAAAAATATATAAAATATATAAAATATATTTAAAATAGTCGTCACAATATCCAGCAAAGCCTAGGTTATTATTTCTTCAATCATGTCAATTTACAACACAGTCATCCCAATTACGAAAGCATTGCAAATTTTCAACGCTTGCATTAAGCATCGTGTTTTTATATATAAAATATATATAAAATATATTTAAAACAGTCGTCACAATATCTAGCCAATTTACAACACAGACATCTCAATTATGAAAGCATTGCAAATTTTCAACGCTTCATATTTATACTCAGTTCCACTCCTCGACACAAATTCTAAATCTCGAACCAGCGTCATCTTCGAAATTAAAGAGAAAAAGGAGAAGAAAAACAAATTTCCTCGGCGCGTTCCAATCTGCCTGCGTAATTCCCGATGCATTAAGCATGCACGCCACGAGCGAGTCTGTGAGGCGCGCATGAGCGAGAGAGCGATTTGGTGACATCAAAGTTTAATAAGCGCCATAAGCCGATCCGAAACTGCGGGCTAAAACTCGTCGAGCAATAAAAGCGGCAATAAAGCGGCGTTCGCCTTTCTCACATGGTTGTGGGTGGAGGTATGTAGAACGTTGAAAAGAGAGAGAGGGTTGAAAGGAAGAAGATGGTTCGCCTGTATGGTGGTTAACCGAAAGGTTAGAAGGGCGGGAAAGGCATTAGCGGTGGAAGGTGGCGTACTCATAGAGACGTCCGGTCGCCCAATTACTCCCGCATTAAATCAATGTTCGTACGGGCGATTCCGGCATGCCGGTAATAAACCGTGGCGAACATATCTGCACGACTTACGGCTCATCCCTCCGCGTCGCGACGCCGCGCTAGGGGTGAAGGCCGGCACGCTCGAGAAATGTGCTCTCTGTCGTAATATTTGGCTTTAAATCATGTCCCGCTGACAGGCCCCCAGAATTCTCTTCCTCGCACCTTCTGATTCATCTCGATTCTCTCTCTCTCTTTCTCTCTTGCTTCTTTCGTCTCTTCTGGGTGGTTTCCTCCCCTTTGTCGTGGCTCGACAATTTTCAGTTTTGTGGGGCAGGCGTTAAGAACCAGCCGACGGATGTTTTCCTNTTTTTTTTTTTTTTTTTTTTTTTTTTTTATGAATTTCTCTTCTTCCTTTTTCTGGAAGAGTGAGACAGCTGCACGGTGTCTGAAATTAAATTAAAATTTCTTGATCGATTTATCACGTGTCTTGTGCTTTCTCTGTTTCTCTCGCAACGACGAAACGCTTGATATCGTTTAGAAGACACGTCGATCCAAGCTTGATAAATTAAAAAGTATATACGTCGTTCCGTTTTCGAGATTACAATTCATCTTACGTGATTTTGGAGAGTAGTCTTTAGAACTAATTTCTGGATGAAATAATATGTCTACTATGCTTAACATGCACAAGTAAGCAGAATCTGTAGATATATATATTAGGAATAGTTTGAATAGTTTAGGTAGTTTAGATGTTAATTAGACATTATTTTATTTATCAGGTATGTGTTTATTTAATAAATGTTGTTAGATACTTATATGTAAGATAGGATGATCGATTTATAAAATTCTTCTGGTCAATAATAAAACTAGTAAGTATTG
>NIPQ01040814.1:0-11614 GCA_002806875.1 Lepidotrigona ventralis hoosana | reverse complement strand
TATTTCATTTTTACTAAATTATTTTATCATTAATGACGTGGCAAGGTGATGATCATTTTATCAGTTTCATGATTTATTTATTTCTCTCACTTCACTTTGAAGACATTCGATGATTCGAGAAACGTGTCTCCGTTATGTTCTCGCGATTTCTGTGAAAATCCTGTTCACCGGGGGGCACCATGGACTCTCGCTCGCGTTTCCGCCAGGGAAACGTGTTGATTCATTATGTCGGCAGCATTTCGCGGCAGGATTGGCGTGCGTCAGACTCGTTTACCCGTTTTCGACCGCGGCGAAATTAGGTCAGATATCCCGGGTATATAAAGTCCACCCTCTCTGTTTGTCGCTTTTTATCAGCGTACGTGCCGATACTGATCTCGTGCCAATGAGTTAGTTTCCTGCGACATTAATTTAGACCAGATCCCGCGACTTTCTTTCGTTTAATCACTTTACTGCGATTAGCTCTGTTTCTCGAAAATAAATATTTACTTGAACTAACGTGGTAGTTGAATTAAATTTCAACGTGACGCTCAATATCAATTGCAATATAAAAATATATCCAATTAAATGGTGTTCAATATATATTCAATACTAAACATGAACCATTCAAGTCATTTAATTTGAATTCAATTCGAACTTAATGTTCAAAGTTATATAATATAACAAATATAGTAAAGGCCTTGGTCCTAGAATTCTTTATAAACTCAGTGCTGAAGAGAATTTTTCAATGTTTTTCATAGTTGTTACACTGTGACAATTTATAGTATCTTCGAGAAGAAAATAAAAATCAATATGTTAGTTATGAGATTGTCATTAACATATTGATATTAATATTATACCACGTTAGTATATTTATACACATCATTTTACATATATACGTATGTCAATACAATAATCAATATAATAGCAAAATAGGTTCAAGAGGAGTAGTATATTTTATTATTTTACTTTTTTGAATTTATTATTGGATATGAGATTGTCATTAACATATTGATATTAATATTATACCGCGTTAGTATATTTATACACATCATTTTACATATATACGTATGTCAATACAATAATCAATATAATAGCAAAAAAGGTTCAAGAGGAGTAGTATATTTTATTATTTTACTTTTTTGAATTTATTATTGGATATGAGATTGTCATTAACATATTGATATTAATATTATACCGCGTTAGTATATTTATACACATCATTTTACATATATACGTATGTCAATACAATAATCAATATAATAGCAAAATAGGTTCAAGAGGAGTAGTATATTTTATTATTTTACTTTTTTGAATTTATTATTGGATATGAGATTGTCATTAACATATTGATATTAATATTATACCGCGTTAGTATATTTATACACATCATTTTACATATATACGTATGTCAATACAATAATCAATATAATAGCAAAATTAGTTTCAAGAGGAGTAGCATATTTTATTATTTTATTTTTTTGAATTTATTATTGGATATAAGATTATCATTAACATATTGATATTAATATTATACCACGTTAGTATATTTATACACATCATTTTACATATATACGTATGTCAATACAATAATCAATATAATAGCAAAATAGGTTCAAGAGGAGTAGTATATTTTATTATTTTACTTTTTTGAATTTATTATTGGATATTAGATTTTCATTAACATATTGATATTAATATTATACCTCGTTATTATATTTATACACATCATTTTATATATATACGTATGTCAATACAATAATCAATATAATAGCAAAAATAGGTTCAAGAGGAGTAGCATATTTTATTATTTTGCTTTTTTGAATTTATTATTGGATATTATACTGCGTTAATATATGTATACACATCAATTTACATATATACATACATATATATCAATAAAAGAGATTCAAGGAATATAACATATCACACAAATATATATCATATATCATATATATCATATATCAAATAGAACATACATGTATCATATATATCATATATCAAATAAAACATACATATATCATATATATCATATATCAAACATGCATATATCATATATCATATATATCATATATCAAATAGAACATACAAATAGCAAATATGAAATATCAAATAGAAATATATTAAATAGAAATATATATTCTAAGACAACAAGGAAAACCCACGAATCGTTTGTTTTGTTTTGTACAATTCTTCTTTCACGAGAAACGTGGACACCTGAAACTCGTTGGCATTCAAATCCCTCGGAATGCAATTTATCATCCGGTAATAATTCGTGGAATATCAATTTCCACGGGATTGCTAGTTTCACAACTTTCCTTCTGCGATTCCGTTGTAACGATACACCCTGCCCGATACAGAGGAAGAATGGCGGCGGCCACCGGTTTGTTAATTGAATCTTCGAACTGGTTGGCGATGCCGTGGGGAGAACAGATTGTAGAAATTTCGCCGGGCAGCCGATGGAATTAAATTAGCTTTAATCGCCCCCTCGTAAAACTGAAACTTGCCGGTTTACAGTTTCCGCCGGTTTCGAATCGATATTCGATTCCGAGTGACTTTACTCCTGGGCCTCCACCTCGACGATTACATCGTCACTCTTGACAAAACTCAAATAGACTATTCTTCTTTTTATTTTTTTTCCTTCTTTTTAAAAAAAAAAAGCAATGTAATTTTTTTGGATTCCTCTTCGTTTATTCTATATAATCGATATAGAATTTTATTTCCAGACCAACCCTTTCGATTGTTGAAATTTAAAACGTGCATTAGTGTGATATATTTGACATTTTAATGTTAAATAATATTGAAATAAATATTGAAATATTTGGAAGTAATATTAAATATAAAGTACATATTAAAATATATTTTCTCCTATATTAAGCCACTAGGGATTTTTAACCCTTCGAATGCTCAAAATCACAGAATTAAACAACAATAACAATTTGCTTCGAAATAAAATTTGACTAATATTTGATAACAATAATAATAGCACTTTACTTTAATTCATTTATTTATTTCAGTCACTTTTATTTTGTTTAAACGAGTTAGATCAATCTTCATTTACGTTTCTTTCTATTCATTAATTCATTTATTTATCGTTAAATTTAGATCGTTCGACTTTAATAAAAATTCAATTGAATTGAAATCTCCGAGACCTATAAGTAGTATGATCCTATATTATCCCAATGAAGAATTCAATTTATCAGTTAATATCGCTTATGGATCAAATTCACGAGCTTATTCTTCTCATTAAAATTTGAACTTTGATAGCTCTCGAACAGCTATTATTGATTCTAATTTTAAACCAATCTTTTCAATTGCACGTAGAACGATTCGAAGAAACGATCAATCGTTCGACCGCGATATTCGACGACTCGTTTTATTATTTTCCAACGGAAGTAGTCGAATTGTACGTATGTATTTGTATTAACAAAATACTTATTATTTTATTGAGCCCAATAACCCCCGCCAGAAAAACCAATTAGATCCACTTGAACCAGAATGCAATTATTTCGTAAGATGTTTCGCTCGCCAATTCTCGTCCACACACATTCAAACATATTTTCTTTCGATTGTCAGGCTCGAAACGGAAAAGAAAACTTTGTTCTTCGTTCCTCATTTACTTTAGAGCTTCTGTTGAATTCGCAGTTGGAGAAATTTAGAAATTTTATGCTAGAACTCTGAAGTACAAAACTTGAAGAATACAAACTTTTACACATATTTTATATGTATATTTTTTTTTTTTGTAAAAATTCAAATCTTTTTGAATCGAAATCTGCGAAAGTTCAGCGTCTTGCAAGTCTAAAGCAAGTCCGCGGGAAATTACACATTTTCGATCATTTTTACCGTACTCTTGGTTTCACTTGAAAATCAACGTCTCGAGCAAGGAAAGAGAATTTCAAGCGGACTTAATTTCCAAAAAACAAAAATAAACAGAAATGTAATATAATAATATTTATAACAATATAAATATTCTAAATATTTTGCAAGAGAAACGCGTGAAATTCGACGCAAGGGATGATCAATTGATTAAGAATCGATAACATCGTGGTTTCTGAACACTCGAAACGAGTGAAAAGATAGTAATTGAAGGCCATTAGGAAGAGGGGAGGGGGTGGTTTATGAAATTTCGCGAGTTCTCGGGCGAATTGGCGTGCACCGGCATCGTTAACCCGTTTCAGACGCGGAATTAGGTTAGAAATCGCAGTTTGCTAGGCTCGTTTCTCGCGATTCGCCGATTTCTCCCTGCTTAACCGGTACGCGTTCGTTTCACCGATATCGGCGCGAAACGAAATCCACTTGGCTCGAGCTGTTATCATGTTGTTCATACTTAGCCGTGACTTAAAAAAAAAAAAGTTTCTACAACTTGTACTCGAGTTCCTTCTTAAAACTCTGAAGTCTCTGCTTTCCATTTCTCTTCGACGATGATGTTTACCGATCTTTGAGACCTGAAAAGAAATATCGAAATTGTAGGATCTAGAATTTAGGATCGCGATTGGACAAATTATTATTCAGTTGAAATTGGACTAGATAATTATTTCATCGAAATGAAAGAAATAAAGAAGAAATATTTGTTTATATTGATTGATACAGTTATAGCAAAAAGATGAAATTTCGTGAATAGATTATTGGAATCTGGAATTAGCAAGGAAGAGAAAAGAAGAAAAAAATAGTAGTAATTAAATTTAATTTAATTTGACAGTGAATATGAATATACATAGGATGATATTATATAAGGATTATATAAGGAAGAGAGAAGAAGAATGAAAATAGTAGTAATTAAATTTAATTTAATTTGACAGTGAATATGAATATACATAGGATGATATTATATAAGGATTATATAAGAAAGAGAGAAGAAAAAAATAGTAGTAATTAAATTTAATGTCAATATGAATATACATAGGATGATATTATATATAAGAGTGAATATGAATATACATAGGATGATATTATATATATTATATATATGATACAATATATGTAGAAAGAAAATATATAATAAGAATAAATTTTGTTCAACATAAAATAAATTTAAAAAAAAAAACTGTCGCATCATTCTAATTCAATGTTTGACAGTGATACACTCGATGTTCGACAAATGTACTCGTTTCTTAATTAATTGTTAATCGTTTCTTAGGGATGTGTCTACGATTTTTTTTTCTTTTTTTGGTCGTTGTAGTGCAATAATTTGTGTATTTCACCGACACTGTGGAAAATCAGCCAGATAGAGAGAGAGAGAACGCTTGAAAGTAAACTCGAAAAGTTGGATCGTAAATCGTGACGAGACTCGTATCTCAAAAAGTTGTAGGAAAAATGTAGAAGCGATAGATAAGGGATCTCGATTTCTTCTTCATCTTCTTTCATATCTCTCGACGCATGTAGATTCACGATTTTCACATGATTTAAGACATCTCTGACATTCACCTCGCGTGTAACCACATTACCATTCTTCCACACTTTTTTTTTTTTTTTACGTTTTGGATCTGGGTCCAACTCGTAGATCGTTTCTCGATCGAGTTTATAATTTTTCATCGAGTACAATACATTCGTTGTTGGACAGAAAAATATATTTCGAATAGCATTTAAAATGTTACATACCAGTGTAATGCATTGCACAATGAAATGAAATATTTCAGTCATCTGTTGGAAATATTTGAAATATTTTCGTATGTTTTTTGTACATATTTTATACGTGTTTTTTTTTTGTATATGCTTCGTGTATTTTTAATTTATTCATTTTTTTAATATATACTTTTGTATATTTTTTTATAAAGAAATATTATATTTCTTAGTTATAGAGTTATTTATTACATAAAAAAAGAAATGTAGTACATAGGTATTTAGTACATAAAACATCACAAATACTCATGGTCTAACTCTAAAAACAAATGAGAGATCTAAAATCATAAAATGTTTATACTCTCAATTGCACCATTCACAATTGAGTCAAAAATCGAAGAAAAAGAAAAAAAGTAGAATTACTAAAACTCGAAAAGACTAAAAATTTCAAACTTACCAGAATTCTGAAAAAGGAACTGAAAGTCCAACTGAAGCACTTTTGCATTTCGTCACGAACGACAAGCGAAATGCATTTGACTTGCAAGTCACGAGGTCCAAGACAGGTAGACAGATTAAAACTAGATCACACATCCCCCGGATCTACGATCTACGATTTGAATTATCGTCACAGTTAGATCGTGTCAGATGGCCACACGCTCGACAGTAATAATTCCCTGCAATTTTCTTCTTTCGTACGTTCGTATTCACCGGAATTGCGAACAACAAGCATCGAAGTCGAGCGGACCTGACGATCGAAATCGTGCTACCTTGGTACGTCGATCGTTTTGGAGCGGAGGAAGGGCCACGATTGGACTTCGTGCCAGTCTCGTCGACGCTCGTCAGGTGCGCCGAATTATTATAAGGCGGGATCGATAAACGTTTCTACCGTGTTTCGGCTGATTTCATCACCGTGCCGATATTGCAATCGACAGGGGTTCCTGTCTGTGCATATCAGACGTTCAGCCTTCTCTTTCATACGCTTTGCATGCCTGACACGGAATTATTGGGATTAACACTGAAAGTATTACCAAATTATTCGATTTATCTGGAGATTTTTCTCTCCTTTTTTTCCTACGTTTTTTTTATATAGTTTGAATATTTTGAGTTTATATTTATATAGTTATAGTATAATATTTATATAGTTTGAATATTTTGAACGCTACAGTTGCACATACTGTTGCAGACGATAATCGGTATGATTTTTTGACCGATGATTATTATAAATAATTAAATTAAATTTAAAATAATTCAGTAAGTAAAATAAATTTATAATATTAAATAAAACTAAAATAAATTTATAAATGTACTTTTAAATCCAATACATCTCACGTACACAATGTATCTGGGATATACTTTATTTATAATTATACTTGTAATATAAATCTATTTCTAAAATTTATTTATTATACTTATAATAAAAATCCTACATATTACATTTATATTTCTATATAATAAATATATTATGTATAAAAATGTAAATGTATAATAAATATATTATATATGAATATTGAAAAAATAATATATAATAATATCTCAGCTTAGTTCTATTTCTTCAATTATCATCAAACGGATACAAAACTGCATAGTCAAACTAGTTTATTGATAATATATAGGCAGTATTGGCATAATATATAGCATATATAGGCAGATTGTCAATTGCAATAGTAGCGTGAGTAACATTAATAATAATAAAAGACACAGTCACCATGCGTATAACGTATAAAAATGTAATCTTTATCCTTGCTGTAATTTCGATTGAAAACGAAATTGCTTCGCGTTAACCATAAAGTTGATCGTTAAAACAACCTCGTAGAAATTGCATGGTTTTCGCACACCGTAGAAACGTGACAGGAGCCGCGCGGATTTCATTTCCGGCGACGAAGAATGATGCCTGTTTTCACGCTGCGAACCGAGGGTAGGAGGAGAAGCGTGGATAAATTACCGCCGGATAAATGACGAAAGTCGTGGCTGCCGTGTGCTTCTCCACCTCCCCCAGGTAACAAAGAACACTCCAGGCATGGAAAAGTGAAATTCCTGGTCGGCCCTCGGATCACCGGGAGCACCCTCACCCCCCTTCCCGCAACTTCAATCTCGATTTACTTTCTTGGGAAGACGAGCTAGGAAATCGAGTCAGTGTCTGCTTGTCAACCTGATATATCGTTTGAAAGATAGTATCTTCAGTTTTTCTTCCCTCGGATGAATATAGCCATTTTATAAGTATAGGGGTAGCTGTTGCTTTGCATTTAGTTTCGTTTCTTTTACTGATTTTATCAATATAATCGTGACAGTATAACGTAACAATATGTAATGTACAACATATATTGATATAATGACGATATAAATATGCAGTATAATATGAGATAATATGTATTATGTATATTATACATTATATTTTGTATATTATTACAACAATATAATATGCAGTATAATATGAGATAATATATATTGTGTATATTATGACAACAATATAATATGCAGTATAATATGAGATAATATATATTGTGTATATTATGACAACAATATAATATGCAGTATAATGTGAGATGATATATATTGTGTGTATTATACATTACATTGTGTATACTATAACAACAATATAATATAATATAATACACAATATAATAATATATAATATAATATAATAGTATATATTGCAACAATATAATATGCAGTATAATATGAGATAATATATATTGTGTATATTATGACAACAATATAATATGCAGTATAATATCAGATAATATATTGTATATATTATACATTACATTGTGTATACTATAACAACAATATAATATAATTGATACACAATATAATAATATATAATATAATATAATAGTATATATTGTGTGATATAACGATATAATGTAACAAGTCGTATAACAATACAATTTTTAACATTTTAAATGTACAATATGATATAATATAATACAATACAATATATATAATATATTATACAATACGATAATATAATATATTATACAATACAATATAATATATAATGTAATATATTGTAATACAATACAACATAATATATACTAAAATATATTGTGTAATACAATACAATATAATATAAAATATACAACAATATAAAAGTACAAGTACACAATACGTATAAGAATATAATAACATACAAGAATATAATAAAATAAATTATATATTATTATATAATTTAATTATATAATATTTAATAATATTATTTATTAAATTTAATAATATTATGCATAATATAACATAATATAACATACAAGAATATATAATAATTTTATGATAACATAGATATTGTATATCAAATAATAGTATATATGTATTAAATAACAATGATACAGTACAAAGACATATAACACTTCACACAACCATACCATACATGTATCTCGATATTTCTATATTTCATTTTCTGCAAAAGTTATGAAGCTACAACAAACAGAATACCTACAGATAAACATTTCATCTCTCTGCACTTTGAAAGAATTTCATTCGCATTTTTTCCCTCTGTGTCTCTCCCACGATCGCTTTAAACACATATATTTCATAATANAATTTAAAAAAAAAAAAAAAAAAAAAACACTCGCGGACCGTGAAAAGCAACGAAAATATGTATATACATGTACATGCAAGTAAAAAAATTCATTTTCGAAGAGATTCCATTTTCCCCGCACGTTTATTTTCACGTGGGAACAATTTCAATTTTCGATGAAAAAAAAGAGGGGGGAAAGCAAAACACATACACACACACACACACACACATAAAATGGCACATTTTTCTCAACTAAATTCCCCTGGCAACCAGACACCGAGAGATATTCTCGCAGGAGAGAGAGAACGTGCCATCGACATAGATGGCGCTCGGGTATCATCCAGAGAGATATTCCAGTGGCAGCGTTTTAACCTGCAACGAACGCTGGAAATTTCGCGTTACAACCGGTTCAACAGACAGAAAATTTGACATTCCAGCGACGCGACGCCATCGTTCTCGTTCGCGCTGACGGCTCGCGCAAAATTAGAGGAATTTTCGAACAAAGAGCGAACGACGCGTGCAGCGCGCCGGGGTTCGTTCGTCGCATCGGTGGCAAGAATTTCACATATTTGAATGCAGCCACGCGTTGACGCCGGCCGTTTAACCAGGTCGAAAACGCGAAATACGTATTCCATATCCGTTGGCAACTTTTTCGATCCTCGCGATGAATGCCGGGCAGGAAGAATTTCAATTAATTTGCGTCAACATCGACACCGGGATGAAATGTACAGAATCGTATACGATAGTATTTGCACGCTCAGTGATGAATTGTTTACTCTCTCGACTGTTGTGAAAAATGATTTTGTAAGAACACGTTTTAAGAATGATTTTGTGAAAATAACTTTATAAGAAGGAAGGTCGTACAAAATGTTTCATAAAAAAATCATACACGTGCGGCAAGCATTCGAGATTCACGAAAATTCAAAGTGTTGGCTCTGCAAGTGTTGGAAAAAAATTTTTTTTTCTGATGATTGAATCATGATCTTGAAGATTAAAGTTTTTTCTTTACAATGATTTTTTTTAAAACTTTCTGTACGATTTTTTTCCATTGAACTCTGAGGTTTTAAACCAAAATCAACTTGATAACTGAATTTGTTACATTTACTTATTAATAATATAATTTATTATACTTTCGAATACATCGAAATATATCTGTTCTTTTAAGACACGTGTATATGAAATAACCAATTATCACATTTATAAATCAAATTTCATAATAGTAAATAATTTAACATTCAGCACATCAAATTAAATGGAGTAAGAAAATCAACTCAATACAGTTTTTATAAAAGAATCCTGTAATTTATAAAAGTTTCTCACCGACGCAAGTCGAATGTAAGTTTGCAGTTAATTTCAAAAACAAAATCTCGCAAGACGAGTGCGAGATACGCGTAGTCAGGTTGCAAGCAGAGAGTCGATTCAAATTAGTAGCCGTGGCACGGTGTCGGTAACGACGAGTTTGACATTCCGCCGAGTCATTAAACTTTCCCGGGGTGTGATTATGGTCTCCCAGCTCTCGAACTTCGGCGTAATATTCAAAAGATACCTCGATGAGCCAGCGGTCTGCTCGTCCTACTTTTGTTCCTGTGCATGTTTCGATAAAAGAGATCCCGATGTACGAACTTTTTCCCCGACAGTAGATAAAACAGCAGCGAAGTCGATCGTAAATCTGGCCAGATATCGAAAGAAGAAATCTTTAAAGAGTCGACTCGCGTTTTCAATCGATTGAAAATTTCTCGTCCGAACGAACAGAAGCCAGGAATCGAGGTTATTAACAAATTGTTCTCGTTTTTTAAAAAGAAAGAAATTATCTATTCCTGCAGAATTTTCATCTTGAATTACATAAATATGTAAAATAATGACAGTGATAATTTAATATTCGTACTACACACATTACTATAAACATTCTATAAATATTTTTGTACTCTAAGTATATACTTATACATGTACAATTATTTATGTTAAATTAAATCGATCATTTAAATTATGAATATCACGTTATATCGTATATATAACATACGTCGACTTAATTTAATACGAATAATTAATAACGTGTTTAATTATAGATACAATAATAGTAACAATTAATTTAATCGATAAACTTTAAACATGATAAACTGTGGCGGTCCATCATCAGTCTCGAGCGCGCCAAGTTCAAAAATGACGCTCCTAGGCAAGCTCGTGACGATATTAATCGCAATCACGGTCCTTCAAACCATACGAAACCAAATCTCGCTCAATCCGTCGCCTCTTATTTACCTCTAACTCTGCCAGAAACTCCTCACCGACGCTGTCAACCACCGGTGCGATTGACGATATTAATCGCAATCACGGTCCTTCAAACCATACGAAACCAAATCTCGCTCAATCCGTCGCCTCTTATTTACCTCTAACTCTGCCAGAAACTCCTCACCGACGCTGTCAACCACCGGTGCGATGCTTCTCGATGAGTTTCCAAGTCGGCGAAGTTTCGAAACAACCATTCACCCGTCGAAAACCGATCGAAAGGCCTTCAATTATCGTTCGATCGTGTTCTTTCGCCGATGAACGAGCGAAGTAGTATCG
>NIPQ01040808.1:0-10946 GCA_002806875.1 Lepidotrigona ventralis hoosana | reverse complement strand
TACGAGATTTGGAAACTTCCGCAGTTCCTTTTCGATTGCTCATGTTCCGCCTGGCTCGTGCGTAGTTCCGTCTTGAGACGAAAGGAGGAGGATGAGACGGCTGATCGTCTCCAAGTGTGGCTTTGTTAGCGATGATCCGGAGAGCGAGGGATGGCGAACGATCGAGGGGAGATAATCGGATTGAGACGCGCGATCACTCCATCGGTGGCGCCAGATCCAAGTGGTGTAACTTATAATTAACCCTTGGACGACGTGAACGCCTCGTTCACCAACGATGGTGGCTCTTGTAAGTGTCTTACACCATGGCGAGAGTCTGGTGGGAGTTACAAAAGAAAAAATAAATAAATAAATAAATTCAAAATAACTGTAAGAAATTATCAACGTGTTACAATCGAAATAGCGGTCCCATTAAGAATGAAAAAGGAAGAAAAAGTAAGAAAGAATAAACGTCGTCCCTCTGTTCTTCTGTTAACATCAGAACTACCAAAATGATCAAAATTTAGAATATTTTCGTCAGATATAAAACAGTGTATCTTATTATATCCTATTGTAAAAATTTTCCTGTTTCTTTTACTTTAACGTCTCTGACGGAAGTTTTTATGCTCTAGTCATGGTCGGTGATGAACTGGCACCGCGCAATGCAAGAACGTCGAAAAATTCGAGTCTGGCTGGTCGACTTAATACTCGTAAAAGCCCGGCAGCTCGACAATCTCGGATATGATCGGAAGTTCTCGAGAGTGCCGCCAGTCTTAAAGCTCTCGATTACTTCGATAAGTCCTGAGAACTTGGGAACCATGGTAATCGTCTCGAAACTGAGATTTTAATGCCCCGCTCGCGGACTAAGAGCGCGTCGGGTCGCGCCGTTTCGACACGAGCCAGTTCCTTCCTTCCGTATCGCTGCTATCCGTATTCCTATCCGAATAAGAAGGATACGGCCGGTATTTACGATCGACCGCCGCATTATTATTCCATGAATTTTAATGCTAAACGGGCGCGGGCTATCGCCGTTCTACCGTCGACGCTCGCGCGAGAGAGGCGAGACGACAGTGGCTGCGAAAAAGACACGGACTCGGGCGTCAGAAACTCCGCGTAATCCACAATTTCAGACAGTTCGCCGCTGCGAAATCTCCTCTCTTAGAAGCAGCGGGCAGGTTCCTTGGCAGGCGGCTTAATTCCAACGCCTCTTCCTTTTCACGATAGTGCTTTCGCGACGAATTCTCTCGAATCTCGATTCCAGTCGCGAAGATGCGTCCGTAAACAGGATGGCGAGAACCAGGTGAGAAAGTTGATTGAACGTTGTTCACCTCGTTCTTCGCTGATCTTTTAACTTTGACTTTCGTGCCACGTGGCGGTCTTCCCAAAGTTCATACAGTTGACGCGCGGTGATTGAAAATTGAAAATTCCCCAGCGAGACACGAGTGGTCAAACTCATCAAAGATCTCTGAGAATCCTACAGAACTTCCGGGAGTTTTTCGAGTCTCGTTCGAAGTGATTCGAATATTCGCGTGTATTTATATTTCGACAAACCATCTTGTCGAGCTGGCGGCTCTCTTTGTTAACGCGTCGCTGTTCCCCCGAGTCGTCGTCGAAACGAAATGAAACGATCGCGAAGAAATATGATTGCGTGAGGGTGGCGGAGAGAGACGTCTCGCAGCCTCTCGGAGACGATTATTCCTCGGGTCTTGATTTAAGCGCCGTCCGAGGCAGTGTAACGACAATTTGAATTTAGATTTCGAATTAAGACGACGACGCCTGCGACGGAATATTTACTGAAATTCTAATGCGAAATCTGCGTGGACGCTCCCTGCCCCGGCAAGAAAAATATTTAAATTGCGGAGAGAGAGAGAAAGAGAGAGAGAGAGAGAGAGAGAGAGGAGAGTGCGGCCCGCTGCGAGCGGTCTGTTTCTCCGTGCATTAAAGTTACTTGGAAATATCAGGCTCAACGAGCCGGAGAAACGCGTGCGCGACATTAACGCATTACTCGGCCGGTGCTCGGTATCTCTCATCCGAGTACCGGAAACAACTGGCGTGGCAGAAGATACGGCTCGCTGTCTGCTTGGCAGCGCCGCGACTTAAAAAAAAAAAAAAAAAAAAAAAAAGAAAAACGTTCGCACTCGCAGCGATGAAATTATCCGCGGTCGGGACGTCGACGCGATAAAGCGAGACTGACTGTTCCAGTTGACTGATAACGAGACGATCGATCGAAACGAAATGAAACGTGTTGTCGCGGAAGTAAGCAGCTGACTGATTAACTCGCTGATCCATGATCTACTGTATCGAGTTGAATCAGTTGTAGCAAACTAAAGTACAGCGAATATAATAGCGATTGAATTTATAGTAGATGTGGCAATAAAATTTATAGCGGATATAAATGGCAATCAAAGTTATATAGTTAGCTATGTCGTTACCTCTACTTATTTATTTATTTATTGCGGAAAGAAAAATGGCAACGATAAAGCAGGATAACATAACAAATACAACATTGATGGAAATACAACTGTACTAGAATATTATGGGAAGAATATTATGTCATATTTGCGAAAGAGGACACTTTGTGCATTTTGTCTTTGATCTGAGATCGAAAGTCGTTAAAAAGACCGAGATCAAAGTGCTTAGCTACTGGGTTGGCCAAAGAGTAATTTCTCTCTAACCGATGGACTTGTATGTATATTGAAATGTGAACGAACTTCATTTCGAGCCAGAAATTCATTGTGTAGCTTGTTTTAGACAAAGAAAATGCACGATCTCGTTGACAACCGTCGTCGATTCAAACAGGAATATTTCCGTCATATTCTGCCGCACTTCTTCCGAAGAAAAGAACAGAAACGCGAGCTCGTAAGAAATAAAAGGAAGCCTTGAAACTACGGCAGTATCAGAATTGTTAAATTTGTTAAATTGTTAAATTTCACTGACGATGATATCAAATCTTGAATTCTCGAAAAACATTTTTTTCTTTTCATCGAGGAAGAACCTTCTCGAATCATGAAGATGCCGAAAAGAGCATAGTAATAGAATTGTTTCGAATAAAAAAATTCCCCTTTCATTCGCAGGAAAACGCAGTTACTCTTTGACCAACCTGATATATATTAAAAATCCTGGATAAAACGGAGTCTGATCGTTTGCCTTTTAAATTCTGGATCCAATGGGAGGACTGTAGCTCTGTTCTTCGGCTACTGTCCGCAATTAAAATCCGAGATTGAGACTTTATACGTGCCTGTTTATTTCTCGAATAGAATGGGGCGGTGTTCTGAATTTTTTTGGCAGCGGTGTATCTCCGGTGTGGAACTGGCTTAATGGTTTGCGCGAGGGGAGGGGAGGGAAAGCTGGTCGTTTCATCTCGACGAGCGGAAATCGACGATTTATTACGCAATGAAATACTTGACTTGGTGGAAAGTGGGTTTGTCGCTGGAGCTTGGACCCCTCTGCACGCGCGCGCGCGAGTCGTGCGAAAACTTCCAAGCGACGGAGCAGCTGCTATCTATGCTGGCGCTCGTATATACGAACGGGCGAAGCACCGTGCAATAAAATCGTACGATAGCGCCGGCGAGCAACGAGCTCTCTAACTTTGTTTCGGATCCGCTCCGTAACCGACCGCGCGAGTTCTTCCAACCTCGATGAACATTTCGAGCTTCGTTGTCAAAGTTGGCCGAGCGGTCAAAAGCGAAGACCCGCCGCATCTTCAAATATTGCTCGCAATCTCGCCCCCTCCCTCCCCCTCTCGTCACGAGTTCTCCCGGCGAACGAGAGCCTCACAAGAGTGAGATATCTCAGTGGGCGATGGGAAAGTCGAGAAGAATAAGTCGAGAAAGAGAGACGCGACTTGGGATTATTGGATACAGGAAACTTTTCGAATCTTGGCGACCGAGAGCTGCTCGCAGATATTCGGCCAGCTCTGCATTTCGAGAATTAGCCTTCGTCTCGAGGTAATCCAGAGAGATTTGTGTGTCACCGGAAGAGTTAAAAATCGTGAAGTAAACAGAATCACTAATAAATAGAGATCACAGTTCTGTCAAACTGCTAAAAATCTTCGACTGTCTTGTCTCGCGTGAAATCGAAAAGAATACAGGCACGCTGTACTTGAGCTTGAGACTTGTCAAAATGTTAAAACGCGTGAACATATAACAGTTCGAAGCTCATCGAAGCTCGAGAAGAAATTTCAACAACGAAACTTGATCTTAGCTCGTAGGGACCAACAACCAGTGTCAATATTACAGATCCTCGGAAGCGCTCAGAATAGAACGATACGCCGGGATGGAGATGCGCTGGAAATTTATTCGAAGGTATGTTGACACGCGAGAGGGGCTGGTACGCGAGAGGGAGGAAAGTACCGGTGACTGGACGTGGACCACGTATTCGGGGGCTCGCATTACGGAACACGAGCACGTAAGGAAGAGAACGGAACCGAGGAAAAGTATGTTTCCATGGCCGGTTTCCCGTTTGAGCGAGTAAATAAATAAGTGAAGTATGGTCATCCGTGTAGGCACGTACGCGTAGCCAAAACGTATCTGACGTGCACGGAGGAGGGGGAGGAAAAAGGCAAGTGGGTACATTTTGCAGGATATAAGTTGCGTGGCATTTTCTGCGGAGACTTTGNGTTTGTGGGTGGTTTTTTTTTTTTTTTTTTTCTTTTTTTTTTCCCCCGTTGGTTTCGATTCCCAGAGGATGGATAGAACGCGCGCGATCGCGGAACAATGGGAAGGTGGAAACACGGCGAACGCAGCGGCTCACTTTTATTCCGCTCGATAAATTAGAAGTGATGGATTAAGATCTGCCGTGACGAACGAACGCCACAGTTCGGTCTAAGCCGATCTAATTTGCCGATTAATCAAAGCCCATGACGGCCGACGCGCCACTGCTCGCGCCGATAACTTTCTAACGATTTAACGGCGTGGCCGTCTGCGACCGAGTCGAGAAGCTTCCGGCAGGAGAAACAGAGACGATCGTTAATTGCCGGACAATTTGTGTTCGGGGGATGATTCGACATCGACGCTTCGAGGAAAGTTCACTTTCATATTGTGAGATTTGGAGGACCAGAGTGCACCGTCAAGGTACATTCAACTTAATGTGTTATAACACATATTATATTAAATTTGACCAGGTATATTAAATGTATTAAGTAATTAAATTTAATTGAATGTGTCGTTTAATATATTAAATTTAATTAAACTAGATTGACTCTATCGCACACTGTCTATTTAATTTTACGCGGTTCTACACGGTCTACTTCACTCACGTTATTCAATTTCTCTCCTATTCTTAATATTCCATTATTTTACAAGCACGTATAGTACAGCGTATAACACTTCATAACACTTGCCTAATACTAAGTTTTAGTATGCCATATTATTATATAACACTAGAGCTACTAAAATGGTCGAAATGACCATTTGAATATTTCAGTTAGTTATTTTTACAGATATAAAACAATGTATTTCTTGAGGAGGCTTCAATGATTCTTCGTAAAATACACAAACAAAAGCTTGTGCATCCTGAACATTGTACTACAAAGATTTTCTGTTTCTTTTTTACTTTAACGTCCCTGATGGAGACGTTAAAGTCTCTTTATGCTTTAGTTGTCGCTAATTCCAGAACGAAGTGCGTGCGTAAAAACATATTAGAATCTAAACAACGTCGCTGCGACAACTACACAACTTTCTGGAACGTTTAATTCTTAACGTATTCTCAACGTCGAGAGTTTTAAGAGAATGTTGCACGTCCAAAGGGGAAGATGGCCCTCCGCCTCGGCAAGCGGGACGTTCCTCGCGAATTTCGCGTAACATGTCTCGAACATCGGAGACAAAATGAAGGCGGAAGTTGTCAAATGGGAGGTTTAAGAGTATTCGCGTACGGCTGCTTTCCGCTTGGCGGCGCTACGCGCGCCGAGTTTTACCGTCTAAGTGATATAACCCGCTATGTGGGCGGACAGATGTTCCCGGGTTCCGTGTATCCAGCATGTGAAACAACCTCGTAGCTCTGCGCGCGAACGTACCGTGGAAATTTCGCGTCGGAGCCAGTCACGTACGCGGAATCGTTAAATTCCGCGGATTAGTCGGCCGCGTTCCTCGCTCTCTCCCATTGCGGCCGCGTTTTCGCGCGTTCGACGTTAGAACATCAACAGAACCTGCAACTTCCCCGGGGGGACTCCTCCTCCGCGCGGTTAGACTGACGCTAACAGCTCGTGGAATCCGTTTCTCAGAGTTATCGGGAACTATGCGCAGCAGTTGCTGAAAGTGTTTTCGCATAATTCTGTTTCCCTTTTCTTTCTTCTCTTTTCCGATGGATTCTTTCATCCCGCCAGTAGCTCCACGAACTACGAATTATTTTTCCTTCTTTTTCTCAGTGCGAAGTTGCATTGTCGAACGACAGAAAATTTATAGTACTTGAATCTCGTTGAACAACATATTATACGTGACTGTTCAGAAGATTGAAGCATCGACTTTCCTAAGTAAATACGAACTAAGTTTCGAAGCAAAAATTCAGTTTAATTGAAGCAACCGTGT
The DNA here is from genome assembly GCA_002806875.1 of Lepidotrigona ventralis hoosana. NCBI lineage: Eukaryota > Metazoa > Arthropoda > Insecta > Hymenoptera > Apidae > Lepidotrigona > Lepidotrigona ventralis. Next base: position 4,446 of record NIPQ01040808.1, on the reverse strand, counting down.
GATTGTCGATCACAATACGTCGATTGTCGCGTGATGTTTCTCACGGAGGGAGAGCCTCCGCGCAAGGAGGAAAGAAAGGTGCAGTTGAACGAGCGAACATGTTAACGAATGCGCGAGGGTAGAATGGCGAAAGGCCATGCGACCACTAAACGCGGTATTACCCTCGTAACTTGGAAGTAACGGTCGGCATCTTTACTGCTTTCTCCGTGCTTCTTCCGATATCGCGTCTTCCCGTTATCGTCTCGCGGTAATTAAATTTAAGAGGATTCGTAAGAAAGAGAGAGAGAGAGAGAGAGGGAGGAGAGAGCTAAGGCCTGTAAACCTTTTCAACGGTTTTACGTGCGCGCGTAACTCGTAGCAGAGACGAACAATTCGGACGCGATATATCGCGATATATCCTCATTCTTTTATTAAAACAATAAAACGTTACACGGCCAGACACGGCTTGGTGTAATGGGGGCCGCGTGCAACTTTCCGCATAATTCATGAAACCGCCGTTTATCCGTCGGGAAAGTTCATCCCGAACGTTGCACGCCGTATTTTTGCCAGAAAACTGTCGCCGAAACACGTTACCGACGACCTGACCGTAACCGTTTTGCAAAAACGTTGAACGACCAAGATACCTCGGCCGCGATCGAGTTTAATAAATGGCGAGCCCACCTCCCGAGTGAAACCTTCGCAACACCGCTCGGGACGATAACCTCGGTAACATATTAAAAATTTATCGAAATCGCAGGTGGTTTTTTTCTTTTTTCTTTCTTTTTTCTTTTCATAAATATTTGGTATCTCAATTTAGTGTTCTTTTTTTTTATTTCAAGTTTTTAATAAACGGGGTGATAACCTTGGCGATACATTAAAAACTTATTGAAATCGGAAGCGACAAATCGTTTTCAGAAAGATCGAGGCGCAGTCTTTTTTTTAATACAACTCTTTTCGCTGGGTTAACAAACGGTGATCTTCAATTAAAACTTTCGCAGAATTACTCGTTATTACTTGGTGCGATGATATATTTCTTGAATCGACGATGCATTTCAATTTTAACTTGTCTTTTTTTTTTTTATTGCAACGTTAACACTTTTCCGGCGGTATATTTGAGACGACAACTACCTGTAAGAAATATGTATTATTATATATTGGAATTACCATTGTAGAAATTTTATAAATAATTGTACAATTTTATTACAAGTACGGAGATTCCTATTCAAAATTAACATTAACTTCTGTTTAGAACGGATAACGTAATTGTATAAATCTAGAACTTATATTTCTGTTGACCAGAATCAAGTATGAAAAAAAAAAAAAATAATAAAAATCAGGATGACTCGGTCCGTTTTTGCGGACGAAACTCGAGCCCGTTTGAGCGGGAATTCCGTGAAAACTCGGGGAGGGTGGGATGGAAGTAATCGCGAAATCAAGCGTCCAACGTTTGCACCCTCTGGTGTTTCCTGGGACGCGCGGCAAGTTTCCGGGAGAAATCGGGGTGAGAGGAGCGAGGGCGCGCGCGAGTCGGCGCGAAAAGTTGGCCCGATCAGCCAACGCGCAATTAACGGAATTAGTGGCAATTAGACCGGGGTTAATTCGCGGCGATGTTACGAGCAATTGGTGAACGTTAGTGGGTCACTTTGCAGCGTCGGTCCCGTCGGACCGACGAATTTGAATATAATCAGGGATTCCGGGCGGCTCTGGTTCCCGTTTGATTGCCCGTTTGGCTCACCAGTCGTCTCCTACAATGGACACCATTGACTACTATGATCGTCTGTAAGAATGTTAACAGTTCTCGCGGCGATGGTGAGATTTCACGCGTTTCGTCTCGACTCTACAAGACAAAATCTCTCCTCTCTTTCGCGAGAGAAATCTCGCTCTTGTGCGAACAGTGTTACGTTATCGGTGTTTGTTATTCTTGGCTGGCTCGTGCTGATGCTTTATCCGAATCGATGGGTCGAAGAAAAAAGAAAAAAAAAAATACAGCGAGAGTCAAAAGTGAGTGCACACTTTACGAATCTGAGGTTCGTGAAATATTTATAATACGTACACTTTCTTTAAAGATTGTGATCTTAATGCATAAAGTTTATACTTATAATATTTCCTCTGTTGTTTTAATTGGTTCTAGGGATACAGTTGTAATAAACTTCAAACGAGGTTTCCAACGCTTCAATGAAAAAAAAAAGAAGAAAAGAAAGTATCGAAATTACTAAAATACATTAGTGGGGACACACGTTCGTTAAAGTTTAGATATTTAAAACTGAGAAAGGGAGATAATTTCTTAGTTGAAATTAAGATACTAGAAATATTTGTCGGACAAATTTTCATTTTTTCCCGCAAAGTGAACACTCGCTGTAGCAAGAGACGAAAGGCTAATGGCCCACAAATCGCAAGCACCGACGTGCGTTTTCTTCGTCCGCACGCCTTCGTGTTGTACATCGATGCAAGATTAAACCCGGTGAAATCATCTTTAAAAAAAATAAACTACCCTTCGAGAGCCACTCGGCAGGCATCTCCTTGGTCGCTGTTGCTGCCCGTTTGTCAGAAGAAAGACGTCACGGGACGCGAGAGGGAAAAAGTTGCCACGGAATTCGCCAGAATTTTATCGAAATTCTTCGGCGCGTTACAGCGTGGAGAATGCAAAGTATTTCTCGATGGATGTGATACATGTGCGTATGTACATACGTACACGCAGTTCTCCGACATACGAAAGTATTCGAAACGCTCGTGTACATTGTGCGTGTCATTATGTAGAATAATTTTATTTTAATCTTGTTTTAATAATTTTATGTAGAATAATTTCAGAATAAGTTTCGTTGACACTCGAACATTTGTGGGATCTTTTTATAAATATATAAATATTCATAATATTCGTATTCATATCTTATGAATATATAAATCGTTCTGATATTTTTCATTAATATCGTAGTGAAAATTGACCGTCACGATTATCCCGGTCGGTTGCAACGAATTTAAACATTTAGAAATAAATGAAACTTGCAAGGCATTTAATACAAGTACATTTGCTCACGAACCCCACTTATTCTTTTTTGAAATAGGACATCAAAATATAAGAAAAAAATTAATTTTATTGATTTGAAATTAAATTTAAATTCAAACATGATTTTTTCGTTACGTTTTAAAAATTATTTCTTTCAAACGTTGAAAAAAAAATATATATATATATAATTAAAAGATTACGATTTTACTTTAGTAGGAAGTGATTTTTCGCCCAATTTGTATGTATATTACGCGCAACTCTCTTTGAAATTTCGTTGACGTTATTTTCAAATTTGCCGCTTTTCTGTTGATTGTACGGTCAAGACGCTTAATCACGCTGTTTGCGAATTTTGTTATTAAATATGATTCAGATTTGCCGATGTATTCGCATTCAGTTGCGCTCGTTGTAAATGAAAGCGGAGCGTTCTATGCCGGAGCTGTATTCACAGCTCCCTGTCCGATCGGTGATTGAAGCGATGCCAGTCACGTTTGAGATTTCAAAACGGAAATTATTCGATGGGAAATAGGCTCGCTTCCGGGCCAGCAGCGGTGTCCAAAATTTCAAACACGTCGATGACTCGCGCGTACTTGCCTCCCCATTTTGCCCCGCGCGCTCCATATAATTTTCGAATAATTTATGCGGCTACTAATTAATCGATAAACGTCACCATAGACTATCCATTCGTCAAGGTTTTAGGGGAAATTGCGACTGTCGTGTTGCAGACAAACGTAACGCGCGGATTTGTAGCGGGATCGTGTCGAGCATCGTGTCAATTTTCAAATCGTTTACCATAGAGGAACTTTTATGCGATCGTAATGTGCATTTATATAGTTTATATATTACTATTTCAATGTATAATGTGTGTTATTATTGCACATATTGACACTGTGTTAATAGACCAGTGAAATTTATATATTGGCCGAGTTTTAAACAAATTGAAAATATGTACAGACGTGTGCAAAGTGTCTGAACATTCTTTTAATGAATGTATTACGCGCGTAAAACAAACGATTATATCACGGTTATATCGATCAAATTTGGAACGAATTTGAAAATACATCTCACAGAAAATAATAAAAATTAGATCATTCCAATTTAAAGTTCGTTTTATACAATACACGTAATATACTCATAAAGAGATACTATAAGTGTTATAATTTCGCGAGCGTCTTGCACCTGCGTTAAAAAATACCTCGCAATATATGTACATATATTTTCAATTTGTTTCGAACTCGATGAGATTTCAAAATTTCTCGCCCCATGTAAAAACAGCTATCCTACAACGCAAGTATTATTTTCAAGAGTCATCGAGACACGTCAGCTCGTCACGTTTGCCGGGAAAAACGCAGGCTGGACGGCGGTTCTTCCGTCTACTAATTTTTCTTCCCTTCTTTTTCTTTCTCTCTAATTAAATCCACGTGGTAACTGCCGTTGCCCGAACCCTGTAATGACTTGACGAGCGA
>NIPQ01040798.1:0-10741 GCA_002806875.1 Lepidotrigona ventralis hoosana | reverse complement strand
AGTGCCACGAATTTCCCTGTATTGCAACGTGTAAGAAAATGGTCGAGAGATCCCGACAAATCTGCATGATTTCTAACTGAACTTGAATTGAAGTTGCAACAACGCGCGAGATTCGCATGTGGAATTCATTACGAAATTACGCTGGTTCATTATAATCATTTCATTTATAATCAGCCAGTGATATCGCATTGATAGGCGGCATAATACAAACCGATGTAAAATTCGTTTGCTTAACCGATCAAACGGTCGTGATTATGCGGAAATGTTTATCCGGCAAATTAACAACCGCGTTAAAATGTCAAAGCGATTTAATAATTTCCGCGGTAGCCTCGATTTCCTTCGGAAATAGTTGGCATATTTGAAGTCGTTGGCACGTTGGAAACTATTCCCGCGCTGGTAATGAGACCGGCTAATTAAAAATTTTCATAGTTCGACCCGGCCGTTGAACGACGAAGGGGAAAACAACGCGATAATACGAACTTTTCAACTTCCATTCGGAAGGAACGAACGAGCAGAGCGCCGTAAATTCAATTTCCCTTTTGTTTCGTCTCCGTTGCTTTGAATCCGAGTCACACACCCGACCCAAATTCCAAATGTTTACAATTTTAACTTCGTTCAGAATGCCGTACCTCTATCCTCTTGTTCAACTTTGAATCCCGGGGACCGAGATTTCGGTTTTTATTCAGCTTTAACGTCTCAAACGTACGTGATACGAACTGCCACGACGTTCGTTGAATTTTAACAAGCAGGAATAAGAATGGCACACCCTCTCGGAAAGGAATTACACCCTGGCTACCCGCTCGACACGAAACAACTGCGAATGATTCACGAGATCGATCTCTCCACTTTTCGCATATATTCCAATCCGGTATCTTAATCCAATTTCTCTCTCAACTACGAATAATTCCAGTCGACGTTTCAACGATTCAACTTTTATCTCTGTCGCATTTCTCGCAGAAAGGGTTAGACACAGGCCGCGAGCAAGATAAATAATTCAAGCGATTAATTCATTTATTCATTTATTCGATGAACATTCTCTAGAGACTACGAACGTGCTATGAAAGTATTCGCGCACTCGACGAAAATCGATCCAATTGTCCTCGTTCTGAAGCGTAAAGATTTGACAAAGTAATTTTTGCATCATGTAGCAAGTGAGAAAGCAAGAACACTTTTATTCCTGAAAATTCCAAAGGCTCGACCGTCTCTAAAAAATGTTCTTCACGATTGATTCTACCACGGTCTCTTCTTATAACTGCTCTTATAAGTCGTGGAATCATTTCTTCAATGATTTTAATGGCGTCTAAATTGTCACAATTTCTGACAACGAAAGTCAATCCCTGCTCCTCCATCGTGCATGATGTAAAAAATTTCGTCTTTGGAAAGAAATAATGACTCAAGGTTTCTCGGTTTAAAACGAGACCAACTGGAACGTTGTACGATTTTGTTTCGTGAAGTTTAAACAGTCGAAACTATCGATAATTTTTCATCGAGCGTGTGCGAATACTTTTGTTCTCTATATGTTTCGACTAATTTCTACCAATTTTAAGACCGAAAATGATTCAATTTACTCTCTACAATTTCTCGCGTATTTCACTGTGCAAATGTTGGCGAAGGATCCAAGAAACGTAAATAATTCAAACCGACCGACTTGCTAAACTAATATCCAGAAGTTTATCCAGGATTTTATCCTTGGAGTCGGCGATTAATTTGAAAAACCTTACACGTGCCGAAACGATCGTAACTCGAAGAATCCGTTTGAACGGTGGCAAGCCCGGAAGCGAGCGATATTCACGTTTATAGTTCACGTTTTCCGCGGAAACGCCATATTGTTCCTCCGAGTGAGCTGTAAGTCATCTCCGGACGCGAAAATTCCAGTTGCCGGAGGCGCGATTCCGCGCCAACGCGCGCGTCCGAATGTCGTTAAACTGAATGAACGGGCACGGTGTTCCTTAGCATCGCAGACGGCGAGAATTTCGTAAAAATATAATGAGCCGCCGTGCAACGGGGCACCGTATTAAATTTAATCCGTAACGGAAGACTCTGACGCGAACGTCCTGTGAAGAATCGTCGTGAAACAGAGGGAAAGAAAAAGAAAGAAAGAAAGAGAGGGAGAGAGAAAGAGACAGTGAATAGGGAGAAAAAAGAGAAGCTAAAGCATAGCGCGCATATGCAAATGGCAGGGTCGCCGCAGCTGCGACGACGACTACGCCATTCTGATTCACATTGAGCGGCGCGACGAAAGCACGTAACGATTTTCATCGTATAAAAACGAAGCGAGAGGCATCAACTCTCGTGGTTTCCCTTCTTTCTGTACACACGTGCCAGAAAGCGTTTGATTCGTGTGCGCCGCGGTGTACACCGGGTTTCTAGGGTCAGAAATCTGCCCGCGAAGCCGAGGATTTCGGTGAATATGCGCCCTTTCCCTACGCTCCTCTATGAGCACTTAACCCGCTGAAACTCGCGCCGACCATCGTCACGTCGTTCCGCGACGATTCACCCGTATTTCACGATCTGTTTTGAGACACCGCTGCAACCGCCAACCGGCAAGTAATCGCGACTCACAAACGAGGACACACGGGTTCTCACAGCGAGATTTCTCTTTTGCATTTCGACGAATGGAAAACGAAGAGGTTGTGATCAAGCTGGTCGGACGACACTTTGATTGACGCTGTAAGTTGAGATAAGAAATCGCACCTTTCAATTTGAATTCGCTTGTCGCGAGAAATAAATTTATGGAATTCCGTGACAATGGAACATTAATTGTGTTTACAACGACGAAATGGAAGAAACGAAGCAAAGATCAGTTCGAGTCTCTGCGAGAGGTTTCTGCAATCGTAGATTTAGAATCGATCGTTTCGGAATATAATTGTGAAGTGATGCTCAGATTTATTTATTTTGTTGTACATTTTTGAATAAACTGCACCGACGAAGGAAAGATAATTTTATTTTATTATTTCGAAACGAACTAGATTCAAAGTTACTTGAATTCTCGCGTGGCAGAATTTAGTTCAACAACGGAATTTCAGCATTCGACAGAAATAAATTCTCAACCGAGGTATATAATGTCTCTCTGTACAATTGTACAATTGTTTGGAATAATCGTGAACTACCGACCGAACTACCTACCGATTGATTATTACCGATTTCCAGTTAACCAGGGCAAATACAAATATAAACTCTCCAATAAACGAAACACGGTTGGAAATTTCTCGCGTTCAAATATATCAAAGTTTTCCTATAATATTTCGAGAAAAAAATTGCTTACGTCCCCAGAAATTCACCGTGTCCGTAGCTACGTGAACTGCACAGAAAAGCTGCATAAGAAACGCGAAAAAGGCAAATCGTTGATAAGCACGGAAGAGGAAGAGGACGTATCAAACGACAGAGAGTCCTTTTTTTCTTTAGCTACGATGCCTATCATCGAGAGGNTTTTTTTTTTTTTTTTTTTTTTTTTTTGGACGTTGAACGTTTATTAGGTTACTGCATAAATTCCACCAGTTAGCTTCCCCTTGGACATAAAACTGGAATCATCTTTTTCTGAAACCTGAAGACTGATAATGAGTATCTAATACAAGAATGTAAGTCACAAAGTGAAATATAATTTTCTAATTTTGAATTTATAGTTCCAGTTTGTTAACAAATAAAACAATATTTTCTTTCACATAAGGAAAACGTCATAATTTTTGTGTTTTACTTTATCTCGTGATCATGTGCTCCTAATTTAAAGCGACTATGACTTTTACATCTCGCAACGAGTATTTATAGTCCTTTCTTTTAGTACCGTTCTTGGATATTTCCTGAAATTGAGTTCTTAGCATACTAAATCGTATCTATATTTCGTCTGAACGACATTTACGGCGAAGCGTATATAATCGACGACACGTATCATTTCGAAAATTAATTTATTGACGTGTTATTCGTAGTATATATACATGGCAATCAAACGTTACTGAGATAGATATAAACAATTGTAATCGTTCATCGTATGACGTAATAATTTGGATCTTAACCCTTTCGCTACGAGCTGTCACTATAGTCACGATTGATGCTCGCCATGTACGATCGGTGACTATAGTCAGTCACCCAACGATTGATGCTCGTTATGTATAGTCACCCAACGATTAATGCTCGTTATGTATAGTCACCCAACGATTAATGCTCGTTATGTACGATCGGTGACTATAGTCAGTCACCCAACGATTGATGCTCGTTATGTACGATCGGTTACTATAGTCACCCAACGATTGTACGATTGTACGAGCATGTTTATACCCGTGTTTTGAAACTTTTCATACGAAATTACATTTAAATTATATTTATAATATATAATATATTTATAATATATTAAATTATATTTTCTAATTATATCATGTGATAATTTTTTCACCTTTTCCTTTTTACGGGAGGAGCAGATCTTCCGCAAGTGCACACTTTCGGCACAGCGGCTCGTTCAGTGGGAAAAATCGGCCCGTAGCGAAAGGGTTAAGGCCCCTAACATGCTGAAAAGCAAGGAATCACTGATGCAGGAATAGACTTCTAGCATTAGCTGGAAAACGAGACGACATTCTTAAAACACGTGTTTTTCGACGTTGACATCGCACGGAAAACTGAAGAAGATCAGATCGATGTGTGGAGACAAGCTGACTCTGATGCAGGCTTCATGAAACTTAGGAGTCGATGCAACGTCTATGGAGGCCTTTAAAGATCAGAAATAATCTCCGAAGATTGATAATCTCAGAAGGGAAATAACAAAAGGAACGATAATTTATGAAGACCAGCGGATATTTCACGCAAAAACATGAAACACTTTTCTCTGCAAAAATTTATTCCTCGACGAAAGAAGATCCCGCCACTTTGTGACTTGTGCAAAGTTCAATCGGCAGTGCAATACGCAAAGGATAAAGAATCGGTTGTAAAGACTAATACGCTTCCTAAGACAGTGTCTAATCTTTATAATGAATTGTGAGATTTAATTCCAGCCCAACATTGGGATTACTCATACAAGTGGTTGATGCGACTTTAAATAATGAAAATAAGAAAAAAGGCAAAGAGAATTTATTCGCTGATACGTGGTTCCTTTATTTAGCAAGAGGAAAAAAGAAAAGGTAGAAAGAATCGCTCTCAGGGAAGCCTGATGCAAGAGGAATGCAAAACTAGACTATATGGATTTCAAGTAAAAATTCCGATGCAATTGTACCACTGGCAAAAATAAAACACGGCGTTTATCTAAAATCAATACATCCGCTCCGAAGGATATTCCTGCCAATGCGCGATCTTCGGCAATCAATATCGTCGAGCGCCGGGTGTAAGAAACTCGATATCTCATTAATGAAACGTTCCGAGGGCCGATCCATGCCCGATCCATCGATTCAGAAATCCTCCGCATCGAGAAGAGGAAAGAAAGAAAGAAAAAGCAGAGAGAAGAGAAAGGAAAAAAGAAGCACGACGAAAAATTGTATCGCGCACGATCGACAGAGCAATACTTTGCGTCAGAAGGGGGATCGTTGCAGCATTTAAACCGGACGTTCGTCCCGTGCGGTTTGGCGAATTTATTGTGCCATAAAAGGGATCAAAAGTTCACCGGTGAAGTTCCGACTGGGATCGGTTTAGATCTCTCTGGCGCGGAGACGCACGATCCAACCCGTGGCGAGACGTAAGCAGACGTCCAATTGGACGAGATCAATTGGCACAGGTGGGACCAACGCGAACAGCGGATAACTCGCGACTTGAAAACGCCCCGGTATAAATCAGACAGACGAGGGGGCGAGTTTCGAATCACTTTGACCGACCGTACTCCACCGACCATATTGAAATTCACAGAGCCAAATGAAGCTGTCTGTTACAGAAATCGCATTAGCATGGAAATCCTCGGCTCGCAGACAATCTCCGTTTTCGTGTAATGTACACGAATTTACGGCTGTCTGCGTGCGCGTGCACGCGCAAAGGTTCGTCGCCCGTTGAAACCGCGCGTCAAAATCGCTGCTTTGATTATGCATCTTCGAGGATTTCCGCACAAAGATCGCGTCTCTCCGTGCGACACCGCGCCGCGGACCTTCGAATTCTGAAATTCGTTCCCATTCGAACACGGGTGTTTCGGTCTCGGGTGTTTAGCCACGGGGATTTCACCGAAGGCGGTGGATGTGTTTGTACCCTGAATGAGGTTGTTGCGCGAAATTACTCCTCGTTATGGCCGTAATTTGGCCGTCCTTACGACACGGAAGCATCGGAGCGTCGTGTCGCGTAGGAGTCTGGACGTAACGATCCACGTTGTATGTGTTTCGAAATGAGTTAGCCCTAGATCTCGTTAGGTGCACGAGGAACGCTTGGTGTCTGTGAAAAATACATTTCGGCACTTCTCGTTTCTCGTAGAGAAACAGGCTTGACAGTTTCGATTCTTTTACTTCTCTGCAGATTTTCTTTTATTTTTTTTTTTTATTTTTCTTGTCATTTTACACAACAGAAAGGAGGGTATCTGTTATTAGAGAAAGCTTGTTTGTAAAGCAATTATTTCACCAGATTGTTATTTTCAATGGCGAATATACTTCCATTGAATTACCTGTTCGTTTCAGCGATAAAATTTTAAACCTATTTGGCAAGACAATGCACCAATGCACACTTTCATTAAAAAGATAATGCAACATTATGGAGATAATGCGCACACGTTGTTGCAGTTTCCACTGCGAAACATTGCGATACTCTTCGGAATATTAACTTTTTTTTTTTCAACGACGTAACAACAGAATCGTGAAAACAATTACGTGTATTATATTAATAGAATGAAATTGGAAGTAATAGCGACGTTTTATGTAGTATTATTGTTTGTTTATCCTGCTTTTTTAATGCTCAAACTGATCTGCGAATTCGACCAATACCCGTTTTTTACTGATACGAGGACGGAGAATAATTTATAAAATATTTTCACTGCGTTCAATTCGGTAAATTGAAGCGGATGCACGCTGGCGATTTAAAGCAGAAGTTAAATTTTTTATGACTCTTCACGCGCATCAATAAAAGCTGATAGATAAACTAGGCCGGGTATTTCCTGTGCTTTTTTGGTCCAATATAAACCACCAGCCTGTTATTAATCGTTTTCTTCTTTTTATTTATAGATAATTACCCGTATCTGGGAGAAGTTTGTGCAATACTGCAATGAATAATCTAATTGTTAGTACCTATCAGGTAAAACTATCACAGATTATAATTTTTCAAATTTCGTACTTTTAATTTCAGTCATCGTCACCAATTTCAACTTTATAGAGAAAATCAACGGGATCGATTCAAATACAGAGCATGAGGAATGAAGCAAACTATTCCTATAAAGAACATGTTGCATGTAGATCTTGCACTGGAAAATATTAAGATACTAAAATTTGGCAAAATACATCGACTTGAAAAAGATGTCGAACGAGCTGAACTTTACAAAATAGCGAAATACTAAGTAATAGTAAATTTAGTTCAACAAGCTCTCAATGAACTTCTTTCACTAATTATTCCACGTAAAACGCGCATCTTAATATTTAAATGACTGACGTGCTATAGCTTTGACTTTTCGAGGATCAAACGTTTTCAACATGAAAGATTCCTGCAGTTCAGACATGTAGTAATTCACCAGACGTGTTCCCCTGGCTGAATTAATGTCCTCGGCTAATGGAAGCTTGCGTTGTTTAAGCAACCTCCCTTTTTCTCTCTCTCTCTCTCTCTCTCTCTCTCTTCTGTGTCTTCAATTCGCATCAACGTTTCGCGAATGAAACGGTTAATAATAGCAGCTTGATTGCCATCGTTAAAATGTTTTCCACGCTAACTATCTCCGCGATGATTGTACTTCCTGCCGTTTCCGTTTCATGCTTCTATCGCATGGCAAAATTAACTGCGCCATTGTTCCAAAGACGATCCTCGTGAATTTCACCTGGATCGTCTGGCTGGAAGACTAGCGGCTGGCTCGTCTAGCTCTGGCTAATTCAATTTCTTTCTTCCGGACTTCTCTCGTCGAGTTCCCTATCGTAGACACCGGCTTCGAATTTCAGATTCGCTGGTCTCGCGACGTAACAATTCAAACATGGGAAATGTTTTCACGTGTAAATGGATGGAACATGCTGAGTCTTTTATGTTGTAAAAGTAAGTAAGATGTACCATGTACATGTAGACGTACGTGTGATAAGATAATTCAATTTTGCAAAATATATTATATTTAGCGTGTGAAATATATATACTTTTTAATTTTATAATTTTAATTTTATGATACTACATTTATAATAATTTGATTATATAGCATTCTATATCTCTGAGTTTTATGTAAGCGTATATCTTGAACAACGTGTCGTAAATGATTTGTACTTTTGAGATATCTATTTAGAGAAACTTGAGCATCTGTTACGTTTTGCAAAAGTCTGCATTCGTCGATAAAGAATTTTCATACCAAGAATTAGCGTTGATACATCTATCACTGTCTTTCAATTCAAATTGAGGAACCGTCAACTACGAAACAGCCACATTTCTATCTTTTAATTTCCAACATCTTTCAAACACGTACAAGATGTAATAGCTCGTCAAATTGATCATTTCCTTGCGGAGAATCGTTTGAACATTACCCGAGAATTAACGTAATCTTTTGTGTAGATAAAACTTTATTATATTTGGAATACACCATCTGTACGTCCACACATTTCGGTGGTCGAATAGCGACTTTTTGTTTAAGCATTGCCGATCGTTAACAACCGGCCGATCAATATATCGATAATTGGGAGCATCTTCAGTCGGTGTATGTACCATCCGTTTGAATTTTTCACAACTTTTGTTACGTATTGTCAAATAATACATCGTCGACTAATACAAAATGCAAGAGCATAGAAATTCGCAGACATATTTATCCACGCCTGTATCCCTGCTTCCAAACTTTATTTTTACGCTCGCCACGTCGACGAAACTCGAACAGAAACGTTGTAATGCAAGTGATCGCTCGATACCACAGAATTTTTAATGTCATTTTCCATGTTCGACTCGACAGTCTTCGCGATTATTTAGGTCAGCCGGGTATTAATATTTACTTAAATACTTCATGGAATTCGAGTCTCGTTCAATTTTTTGTACCGATAATGTCGTCGCGTGCTAAGCGAGAAATAACACATCGCACCACTGACGAATCGATCCTTCGACTCGCATTGATGATTATTTGGAATTGTCAATTCTGTATCGATTACTCTTTACCCTACAAAATCAATCCATTGAAGATGAACAATATTTTAATATTCACTGTTTCATTCAATATCCTTTTAAAGATAGAAACAAGAAAAAAAAAAAAAGGAAATAGGATCGTGAATTTCTCCTAAAACTCAAAGAAGCTGTTTGCAACGCAACGCGTCCCGTTCGCAGTTTGCATTTCTGTACTCTCGTTTTGTATTTATCCCGCTCGCGATCCCCCACGCCAGTTTCATAATCAAATTAAACCGAACAATTACAGTTGGCCGGACACGGTGGCTTGTCTTCGCAATCATTGTCATTCGGCTAGCGGGCTAATGGATCAGGCGTCAATAACGCCACCGAAACTGCGACTATTTGTTGTAAACCCGGGAAACGTCAACGAACACCAGAGCCAGGTGACATCTGTTCCGCGACGAATGGCACACAGAGGCTAATTAAAATCGGCTCGATCGAATTACCAATGCCAGGCATTCCCGCATTCGACCAACGCGCGAAAACGCGTCGAATTTTTCCACGGGGTGATATCATCTCGTCCGTCTTTCAACCCTCCATCCCCTCGCCATTCTTCACGGAACGCCAATCTTTAAACTTCAACCGAGCCAGCTTTTTTTCCACCTTTTCTTTTCGTCCGACTTCGCTCTTCGTCTGCGAGCGAAAACGCGTCCGTAACTTTTCTAATTTATAGCGCGCCAATTACAAAACGTGCATTTAATCGTTCTCGCTGCGCCGCGGCTCGCAAAGTAAACCGAGCTCTCCCGCAAGCGAATTTTTCTGATTCTGAGGCGCGAGGGAACCTCCGTTTATCAACAGCTGAATTCTAATTAATCGCGGCCGGTATACGGTGAATCACGTTTTTCACCGAGCTCGGATGGTCGCGTACGTATGTGGAAATTAACCTCCCACCCCCTCCCTCGACCCCGGTTGTTCCACGTTTCAATTGGGCGGGTCACGCCGAGGGTGGATTGTTAGCGAGAATCGTATATTAAGGACTTGGATTTGCGCTCCTATGGAAATGAAGGAATGTTTATTTAGGTGATTCCACAATTACGAACGGCACTCCAATTTTCGACCTGGTGTTTCTTTTATATACGGAAGGAAAAATTGTCCGACAAACTTGGGTGATTGGAAAATGAATTTCACGCATCGAGTTGCTGTAATATTAGAATTCGAAGCCTCGTGTTGTACATTTCTATGCTATCAAAAATGCAAGGGAACACAGAAGTGAATAAACTACAAAATTGTGAATCCCCGGAGAATCGTGGAGGTTTAATATCATTTTGAAATTTGCGCAGACATCAAGATATGCAGTACCAAATATTCTAAATACTGTATTTTTCGCCTCTCGCTTCGTACACCTACATCGTAGATGAATTTGTAACACGTCGGCACAGAACTAAAGTAAATTCCAATTTAAAAGAAAAAATGAAAACTCATCAGCCTTTGTTATAAACGGATATAAATAATTGGCACTGCACGTTATATCGACTATAAAGAACCGTTCGACATGTTTACGCTCCGTGAAAAAAAAAAAAAAAAAAAAAAC
>NIPQ01040789.1:0-10884 GCA_002806875.1 Lepidotrigona ventralis hoosana | reverse complement strand
TTTTTTTTTTTTTTTTTTTTTTTTTTTTTTTTTTTTTTTTTTTTATCGAGTTTCGAATGGTCAAAAGCACCAGAAGGCGGAAGAGTAGATTTTTTATGTATGTTAACGCTGTTTGTATGACGAGAAATTGTAATTGACGCGTTTCAACGATCTAAATCTACGTAGCGAATATTACGTGCGTTTCTACTTGTTTAAAAATTAAACTTAATATGAATTGTTATCTGTTTTGATAGTCTGGTTATCATTAAATGTAACTCACAGTTATTTGGCACTTTTAAGTGAATTGTCAATTAAAATAATTAATGTTATAAATAATGTTTATAATTAATGTTTATAAACACAATTAATGTAATATTACGATTGCAGTTGAAAAGTGGTTTTTTACAGTTGCATGAATCACTCTGTACGTTCCATTATATCATATTATTACTTTTTCGATCCCATATCGTACTCGCGACATTTTTCCTTCTGGATAAACTATCGATGATAGTTTAGCCAGGATCGATTCACAGCGTCTGTACGTGGGAATCAATTTGAAACACCTGATACTTGCGTTCTTGTTATTTTGTTCGATAATTCAGCCGGTCGCTTTAATTACGAATTCAATTACATACACTTGTGAATAATAGGCGCGTAATCCTTTATGGTAATTTCTGTGTATCGGTGTGCATTGCACTCAACAAGTAGTTTGTTAATTCAACAAACACACGGTTGTTTAAAACCGATTTTGAGTGCTGGATAATTAATGATTTATAAAGGGCGCGTTTGAAGTCTATTTATTATTTGACAAAACTAAATCTTCAAAATCTTCCCAAATCGTTTTTCTAGATGTAATAGGTGTCTATCGATCACTTCTAATTAATATGAATTTTATCGTTGTTACACACTTGTCAGTCTTGATAAGAATTTTACTTGGAAATGGAAAGACGCAAAATCATTTTCTCTTTCGAAGAAATATCTCGATGAGATATAATTTGTCGGAAGCATATATCATTTTTTTGTGCTAGAAAAATTGTCACGTTAAAGATCTTCACGATCAGACATAATTAATAGATAAAAATTCAATTTTTCAATCATCTGGTTGTCATAATCAGGAGAAGGACTGAGACATTGATGCATTTCTGACATTTTTCTCTTCTCTGTTCTGTGTTAGAATAATTTAATTGCAGTTGGACATGGACAAGCAACTACGCATGAATATTCATGCTCATATATTTCATACAATCCTGTGGAAGATATATATCCCCATTTAAAAAGTCTTAGAACACTTTTTGCCTTGAATATTCAATGCTTATACGCAGATAATGAAAGTTCTAAATTGCGTATTTCACGATACAATTGTTAATATATTAACATTGTACACAGTGTGTCCATCGTACAAAGTGTTATTTCGTTTTTTTTCCACTTTTGAAGCAGATGTAGCATTTGCCTTGAAACTTTTCAACGCGTGTATGCATACACGACAATGGAATGCGTCATTCCGCGAACATGGAGCATAACAGCGTATGTACGAGCGATTTGTACGAGTGCAGGGAAAAGAATTTTTCAGTGAAAGCATATGTGAGAAATGAATATCATGAAAGAAATAAGCGAAGAAGACGTGAGAGTTTCGAAGCTGAAAATTGGAAAGTTTTGTTCAAGAAATACGTTTGTACAAAGAGTGATGAATAATACTTAATACTATAATTGATTTGATCAAATCAGTATTAGAGAATGACTATGCTTGCTCTGAATGTTTCCGTTTTGTTTACCGTAAACCCTCAAAAATTAACGTGCAGCGTAATTTTGACAGTGGAAGTGAACCGATGATCAAACTATAAAAGCGTGCGTCAGAGAAATTAGAGTGCTAGGATTGAGAAAAGATTTATAAGATAATAAAAAACACAGGAGAGATATTCTTCTGTTTATATTGTCTTTCATCCGACAGGCTTTATAAAATTAAATCGATATAAATATTTTTTTGTTGAAAATGGCAAGATGAACCGATTAATGCATTCAAAATTATTAATTCTAATTAAAAAGATGAAGTTGGTCTTAAAATCTCCCTCATTACTGATTTATACTAAAAAACTAATTTATATTATATTTATATCATATTATATTATATTATATTATATATATGATATAATATAAATATAATATAAATTAGTTTATTATATATATAATATAATATAAATATAATATAAATTAGTTTTTTAGTATAAATCAGTAATGAGGGAGATTTGAAGATCAACAATTAATAATTTTGAATGCATTAATCGGTTCATCTTGCCATTTTCAATAAAAAAATATATTAAATTTATATTAAATATATTATAAAAAAATATTTATATTAAAAAATATTTTGACGAAAGCTACCTATTTACATTTTGTTCAAAGCGATATATATATCCCTTAAAAAAATATTTTTTTGACAGCTTTAATCCGTCGTAATGAAATATCCCATCGTATTCTATATATTTTGTGAAAAATCACTTAAATATCGACAAATGCCGCGTTGTATACCTAGTGTCTCCAAAAAATTATAAATTGATCGTTTGAACACATTGGTAGTTCTAGTGTTGAATGAAATTCGTATGAAGGTTAACCGAGTTTTCGCAAGAGAAACGATCAGTCTTGAGAGAGAAAAATGAGGGAGAAGCGGCTCGACGACGATAAAAGAAGTGTGATGAAAGTTAATGTCGGTCCGATGACGTGAAAATTCGTCGACCAGACATGACCCCCACTTCCCGTTGATCAGATGAACCGAGTTGACACAAGGTTGTACGTGTATCTTCAGCTAAATACCTAAAAACATGGTCCTTTGGTTAAGAGTTGTTAATTTTATAAAGTGTCGATGACTGGACGTGTTAAGAGAGATACGAAGGTGAAAGGGGTGGTTGGACCGATAAGAAAGCTTCCAGAGGATCAGAGGGGGAGGGTGGAGAATTATTCTGGAAAATATGGGATTGGAGCTGTCGTTAGAAATGGAGGGTGAATCCTGAAATACGCAATCCGTTGGTTGTTTGCTTGAGACATTTGAGAAATCGTTTCTGACGCAATTTTATTGAGAAACGATTGTTTCGTGAACTGGAAGTGTCGGAGATTTGAAAGATCGGGAATTCCGACGAATTAGAAACTTATCCGTCATCATTTCGGATATATTCGGATATATTCGGATAAATCTCACGAGATATATACGTGAAAAAATGATGATTTTTTAACACCAGAAATTTTATAAATTTTATAAATTGTAGAACAATGTGTTTTTAGAGATTTAAATAATTTTTCGTAAAATGTATAAATTAAAGGTTCTCTACTCTATTATATTATAAAGTGTTTCTACTTTTTTCTTTTTTTTTACTTTAATATCTCTGATGGAAATTTTATGTTTTAATTATCGGTTCTGGTATTAATTTTTAGATCGCAGACGTTTACGTAAATTAAAATTGATCACGATTAAAAAAGTTGTTTTTCGGGAAAATTGTCATCCTTTAAATGTTACAACTAAATTGCAGATTTTTTAATGAATTGATTTTTTAACAGGAAATTTAAAAGTGCAGAAATCCATAAAACATATATGCATTCTATGCACGTATATAAAATCATATAAAATTGTATAAACTCGAAGTTATAATTTTTATAGATAAAATCTCTATTTAAATTCTATTTCTTTTGTCATAACCACAAACATAATTTATATTTATAAAAATATAAATTTGCATAAAAATTCGCAAAATGTATTTTGTGTTAAATGTATTTTGCATTTTCAGACTTTCCGCAAATACATAAAAATTCACAGTCTATTTATTACTATCGAGTATTTGTCATGAAAGTGATAGAAGTGTCGCACGTAACAAATGGTTGAGCATTGATTTTATTTATAAAAGTTACAAGGATTAGAGAGAATTCATTTGAACTTGTAAAAGTGTGTTATTGATTTTGTACTGTGAGAAGAGAAATTGAAAAGGAAAAAAAACAGTGTATACATAATATATGTAGCATATATGCTGCAATTAAAGCAAAGAAGAGAAACACTTATCAAGGTTTATCATAGTGTTAAACACATATTTATTAGAAGAGGAAGAAGTAATGATAAAAGGAGATATTAAACAAATTCTTAAAATTTCATTTCATAAATAGAATGAGAGAAAGAAAACAGATCTTGTAATGTAAAATGATTTAACAAATACTACTAATGAAATATTAATTTATGAAATATTACGTGTGCTTCACACTTACACAGATATATAGTCTCGTGTATGTACTTTAAGAGTTAATGAAATTTATCATTAAATTATATTCGAATCCTTCAATTTTGCTTAAAATATTGAAAGTTTTCAACACGAAGTAAGTGACCAAAATCTATGTACGTTATATGCGTATAATTATCTAAACACATTTTACATCTTACAATAAGAACCATCATTAAAGCCGACAATGAGGAGCAGATTCANAAATTTAATTAAAAAAAAAAAAAAAAAAAAAGAAACTTCTCTCGCATGACTATTTCCGAACGAATCGTTACAGAGTTGTGTTGACGAGTTCCGTAAGAATTAAACGGCGAATTAACCTGCAAACGACGCCAGAGACCACGTCGCCAGCGTGGACATTCAATTTACGAACAATTACAGTGGACTTTGGGCGAGAGAGAGCGAGAGCGAGAGAACGAGAGAGAGAGAGAGAGAGAGAGGGAAGGAAAAAGTGGTCACGGTCCCTGATTGAAACGGCTCGACCTCAAAGCTACGTGATTGGCGTTGTGACAGAAGGAAGACATTATAAATCCACGGTGAAATTAGTTTTGTAGCCGGTCGCGTAACCGGAAATTGGAAGCGGCTCCTGAAATACGCAATCGCTGGAACGATTTTATTGCTCGGTCAACGGGAAACTCGAAAAGTTGTTGGTTCGTTCCTTCTGCGAATCTAGCTAGCTGCCGAGTAACATGGCGTTACTCGAAGCCGCAGAGGATGTTTCGCAAGAGAGGATCGATCCTCGAAATAATCGATTTCGACGGTCTGCGTACGACGGGCCTTTCCCAGAGAAAGAGAGTCGCTGGAAAATCGAACGAAACGATTATGTCCGACCTGTTAATAGCGCTTTAATCCAATATCCTGTCCTATGCTCCCTGTGATCGATTGCTCGCGATAATTATTCTCGTTTCCATCGATGCTCTAGTTATCGAGCTAAAGATCGACTTCATGCTAGATGCTCCTTTTCCACCAGTATACAATACAGTTCCATTTTCGTTACTTCTTCGTCACTTAAGAAATTCTCCATTTTTCGTCTCTGTTCCTCTTGCTGAAATCCTGGACAAGTTGTCGACACGTGTTAAAAATTATAAATAAGTAACATTTCTATTATTTTGTTCAATCTTTGTGTGTCTGCAGGCAATTGCCTGTCAGTGTGAACTGAAGGCTTTAAAGTTCAAACGTCGAGAAGAAACTGATGGGGAATTACATAAGAGAAGGAGACAGTGAGGGGAAAAAAGGAAGTAACAACGAAGGGATAATTTCAGTTCTAATTTCAAAGTGGGATGGCGCGAGGGTGGAGGGAGGGAGGAGGCGAAAGTATTCGGTAAAACGTAATGTCCGTCTCATTTCGAGCAAGTTCCGTGCCAATGATTGGGATAAAAGTTTGCCGGAAAAAGGAAGTGGATCACGATCTGGGAAAGTTAATCTACGGCAAAATTACAATCTGGAAAGTTGGCGGATGACAAAAGGTTCGCGCGCCAGAAGCTCGATGATGGCGCGTTAGTTAGCTTCGCTGGAAAACGAGCTACATCGGAATGCAATTAGTTTTTCGAGCTAACTACCAGCGACCGCGTAGCTAAACTCGTTTTCGTATCTTAGGGAATATCGAAGAATTATGTCCGAAATTTGGCCGAAGTTCTTGCCACGCAATTCGTTCGATTAATCGATCGACGTTCATTTTTCAAAGAAATGAAATATGTATACTTCACTCGTTTCGAGTGAAACGACAGAACATTAAATTAATGCATGATTTCATTCTTTGAATCTTTATTTCTGGCATCGAGTTGCGGCATTTTTACACTTTTAGATAACTTTCAACGTATTGCTACATTTAGGAGAAGGAAAAGTGAATTTTAAATATCTTAACGTTCGGACGTTACATTGAAAATAAAAAAAATGTTTGCTGTTAGTTTCTAACTGACAAAAATTTCGTTCCAATAATGAGAGATTCTATCATATTCTCATTGTCAGAAAAGGAAAAAAAAGAAAATAAAGAGTATTCGAATTTTCTTTTTTGGAATGATTAAGAGTTGCTGACGCCATGTATGCTAGTAGAAAGCACATCGTTAGGCGTCAATTATTTGGGACCAAGTCCAGGTTGGCAATGGCCACAGCTTAACGGCTTTAAGGGTTATCGACTCATCTGGGAATCACCCTATCCTCCGACCCTATCTCAGAACATCGACCGTTAATTACTGCAATACTCCTCATACGAGAGCTCATGCATAATCTTCTACAATTCCACGTTTCCCCATCCTTTCTCCCATAAAGTAGAACATCTTAATGCCTTAGGGAGGTACAGTCAAGTCAAGACCAGAATTTTAAACGTTTCACACGGTTTTCTTTCGTAGTGAAATTGGAAAGTGAGCCCAACTTAGAAGTTTCATTCGAATTTCATTCACTTCTGTGAAAAGTTTCACCTTACCAAAGTCAATAATTGTCAGTTATTAATTTAACGAGACATTAATGAAATTTAATATCAATTAACTTTTAATTATTAAATCTCTAATTAAATATTGAAGTTTAGTAATATTGATTATTAAAGCATTTCACACATTCACGTATTAATGATCAATGTATATATCACTATATACAATATATTATTTATCACTGGTATATATTTACTACAAGAACGACAGAAAGGGACGAGCGATTGGCCACCGAAATATTTGTACTAAATTAATTTCTAGAGACAAGGTCGAGAGTTTATTGTGATAAGAAATAAATTGGAAAGAGAAGTAAATATGATATATTATTTATTATTACTATTTATTATTACTATAACTATTATATATACTATTACATATACTATATATTATATATTATATATACTATTATATTATTATGTATAATATATATACTATATATTATATATATTATTTATTACTAGTATATATTTACTACGAAAACGACAGAAAGGGACGAGCGATTGGTCATCGAAATATTTGTACTAAATTAATTTCTAGAGATAAGGCTGAGAGTTTATTGTGATAAGAAAAAAATTGGAAAGAGAAGTAAGTAGGATAGAGTCGTTTGTACAGAAAAAATCATAGTGGACTGTAGCTGTATTAGCTGACCTTTTCACTGAATTAAACATCTCCGAGCAAAAAAATTAATATCTACCGCGTTTTCTTCACTGTAAATTTCACTCTGTTGAAATTTACGTAGCAGTTCCACAGATTTCTTACAAGAGGAAATTATCCTTCTTATCTACGATACTGCTTGCGTTTCCTTTATTCTTAAAATTGTTCTTCAAGTTCAAGTTCAAATCCTACTCGATATATTTACAATTGGTATTTTGAGCTGCGTTTAGTGGTCCTATGATAAATTTGTTTTTAAAATTACACTGTTTAAATGTTTCTTCGACAAAAATAACAGATATTGTTGTATGTTTACGCATCGGGTGGGAGTTAACACGAATGAAGAACCATTCTAAGTTTTATTGAGAAATTCAGAAGAAATTCAGACATTGAGGAATATAAATGGAGAGTTTGTAAGAACAAATTCGAATCCTGGAAAAGAGGAATGAATTTATGCTTAATGATGGCATATTCGCGAGAATTCTGCACATTAGAATAGGAAAAGAAAACTTATTTATGACAAATGTGATTAATCTACTCCATTTGTGATAAATGTGTTATGTATCCCACTCTTTCTTCTCATCGTTTGATTCGATCGTATTTCATTTCCATTCTCCGTCAATTTTTTTCACTTATAAGATTTTATACACAATGACTATATTTCTCTGCGTAATTTAATGTCTTTTAAGTAAAGATTCAGAATTATGCACATTAAGAATTTTATAAAATACGTGTAGTACTGCTTCCTTTTCTCCACCGTTCGCAACTAGTCGAGGAAAATAGATAAATAAAAGCACAGTTATTTCTTCAAAATACACATTATCCCGTTCATTTTTTGCTGGGATAACACCTCTGTTCGTTCATTTTTCACTTAATCTTGCGTCAGATTTTTCAACAAATATTATGTAACGTTCATCAAACATTACTAGAATTATGCGTTAACAGTGATCAGAATTCAAAAGATTAAATAAAGATTTGTGAGTAGTACGTTTTAACAAACACGCGGCTCAGGTATTCATTGGTTGGACAAGCCGTCTCATTATCGTTCCCTGAATGTCCCCTAAATCGACCAGAAAGCTTTGTAACACCGTCCTCTTTTACCTGCTTTTGAAAACGGTACCCGGCTCCAAGTCAACGAGAATCGCTCTGGCTCGTTAAACGACCCAGTGAAGTTCGTGGACGCTAGATTCTGATCCTAGGGCGACCTCTACGAGGAGAGGAGAGCGTGTAGACGATTTTTCGTCGGACAAAGTTATTTGCGGGACCGTAATCAAAGTGTCGGTGGCAGGATGCACGGATCGGGGCAAATGAAAGTTTTCGCGGTTTCGTAGGACAGTGTGGTAGTCGCCGGTGCAATGGTTGGCGAAAAGGACGAAACCGAGGTGGGAAGGATGGTCGTTGACAGCGGTGGATAGACGCGGTTTGTTTAAACGAAATGATGCAAGGCTCGTAGATACACGCGGCGCGGGAAATGCAATTTTCTCTCTGGTCTCTGCTCGACCAGCCACAATCAAGCCCATCGTCCAAGTCTTTGTCCTCTCTCTTCTTCTTTCATCGGGGCGGACAGCTTATCCCGAAACGAAATCTATCCGCTGTTCGTCGCGATATGCGGATTACCCTCGCGAGAGAGAAAAAAAACTCGCCGGGGATGAAGATTGAAATATCGTTTTCCGCGGCCGGTGTTCCGTCTCTTTTACGCTTCTTTTTGTCTCTTACTTTCTTCTTCGATTACGCCCAGCCTGTTCGTTCGTCCTCCCTTGATCACACCATTATCGCTCGCTTTCCGCTGCTCACCCTTACAATCCTTTTTCTCGAGCTCTTCTGTCCCTTCGTTCTGTCGTGACATCGCCTCATTCGTTCCTTCGTTTCTTTCTCGTACTTTATCTCGTCTCGGGCTGATCCATTTCGACTTTGGTTGCTTGCAGGGTTTTTTGCTTTTTTTTTTTTTTTTNTTGCCTTCGATTCAGTAAATGTGCTAACATTCACAAATGTCTATTGAGAAACATTAGTTTATCAATGTGACATCAACTTCAAGTTCATACTCGTATAGAGTGGAAGTTTATATATTGCAAATTTATGTGCACTTCATCTAGTTGAGCCAAATTTTGATACTTAAAACGAACTCTTGCTGGTTCAACTTTTATTATATGAACGAAAATCCCACTAGTAGAGGGGAAAAATCAGTAGAATAGTCTTGTTATGTGAACTCCAATTATAACCGATAAATTCATCGTCAAATCAAACGTCTTGTTATATTATTATATTAAAGAGTCTTGGTCATCCTATATCAAAAGTATCGACATTTGGATTACAGGTTTATATATATATATATATATTAAGTTCCAGAAATGCATAACAAATCGTGTACATGATAAACAAGAACATATAAATAAATATAGTACTCGTTTATTTAATAAGTAAACCAAACTATCCACCCTGGCTTCCATTTTCTAATTATACAAATTTGCATAAAGAATTGTAATTCACTTTGTAAGATTGAAAACAACTCAATAACGGGTTGTTAAAGTAAATAACGGGAGTGAAATTTTAAAACAGATGATCGATCAGTGGAGTAGAAAAATCGGAGAGAAAGAATATAAAGAATTGTAATTCACTTTGTAAGATTGAAAACAACTCAATAACGGGTTGTTAAAGTAAATAACGGGAGTGAAATTTTAAAACAGATGATCGATCAGTGGAGTAGAAAAATCGGAGAGAAAGAACCAACAGATTCTGGCAGTGATTTTCGTTTCTTGCTAAGCGGATGCGCCGCGCTGGCCAACCACTTCACCACCGGAACTGTCCGGTTTGGTGATCAACGTGCCAAGAGGGTTTAATCGTGGCCACGACGGATTTATTTTCAACCCAGGTCGAACTTGAATCCTATCAGATTGCCTCATCGTTGCGGGAATACACGGCCACCAGCTTAGCGGTTTGTGTCTCCCCGACGTCGCGTGACTCTTTGAAGTTGAAACTCGCGTCTCCGTTTTCGGCTCGATATCTGGGTTTGTTCTTGGTTTCACGTTAGATTAGATTTTGAAATGAGCTTTGCCAACTCCTTTCGTCCAGCAAGCAATTCTATCGAACCCTTTGCGATCTCTGCGAGTTCGCCGATGACAGATTGGTCTCTGGTCTTGATTTGAACATCTCGTTTCTTTTGCAAGCGACTGAGGTGGCATTGGGTCGGTGTGAATTCTGCTTCGGCGAGCCGGATCGGAATAGCAATTACAATCACGTGAAATTATAATCACATGAACACCAACAAACAAATACGTATTTTACAAAAATTTATGTAGTTAATTTATTTTATTTTACTTTGAAGCTGCGTAGGTATAATAAGAACGAAAACTTTTTAGGAAACTTGTTTTAGACAAGCGAAAAGTTATTAAAAACAATGCAATAAAATAACGCAAGATAATAATAAAATAAAAATAATGAAATGAAAATTTAATCTAAATTGCAGCTTCAATTACATGACTGTCATGGTCAAGTTTTAAGTCACAAAAAGGTTCTTAAAGTGATATGCAAGCTAGGCACATTCAAATTTATTGTTCCATTTGCAAGTAAAGAACTAA
>NIPQ01040784.1:0-10992 GCA_002806875.1 Lepidotrigona ventralis hoosana | reverse complement strand
CTTACACACACACCACACACACACGCGCGCGCGCGCGCGCGCGAAATAATATATAGGGAAATTAACATAAATAAATCTTTATTTAGAAAGCAATAATATCTAATTTTATCCCATATTTTAATTCTAAATAATAATGTCAGACTTTATGTACAAGAAGACACTTCGCGACAGGTAGATTTCAGAATCAAAGCTATAGTTTTAAATGTTTCTTTTTTTTTCAAAAAATAAGCTTTGATAATGAGATCGCCTGAGGATATTTTTATTAATTTCATTTAATGTTAATGATTATATATTGAATATGATATCACTTGCAATGAATCTTTGTTTCTTTTTTTGATAAATATATCCATTGCTGATTTCTCTTACTCATTTATAACATTTTAACAATTTATTACATTTGTAAAATGAATTATAAAGTAGACTCATTGAAAATTGGAATGAAATGAGAAAGTGCAGTGTTATTCCGTTATAGAATAGACGTAAAATATATATATATATATTAATCTTCTTTTTAGCTCAGGATTTTCAGGTTTAACCCTTTCCATGTTCATTGCCAGGATCTTACTCACGTGCCCAGGAGCTACTTGGGTGGGAGAAAGGCAATGAGTATGATGACTATAGTTTATAAGCTTAATAATTTCTCAGCGACTGACAATGTGTTAGTGTATCGTGCCCGACGTATTTTTCACATATACGTGTTGTGTGTGTGATTAGGATGTGGAATAACGTCGTTTTTGCCATTATATCAACCGGTGTGTAATAATTCTCAATTTTGTACCCAATTTTGTATTACTTATTTCAAACATTATGAATATTTATACAATACGATGATGAATATTTAATTAAAATAAAAAATTGACATGGAAATATATATAAATATTTTATTGCAATAGAAATACATATACTGATATTCTTATCATATTTTACGCAATGGTCGCTAGCTATTGTCAGTCGATTTCAGGAAAATGGTACGTAAATTAGAGTGTGAAATTTGTGTGTTAAACTCGGGTGTCGGAGGTGTCCCGGGACGTCCTCTCTAGTTTAGGTCTGCGCCCGAGTGGTATGTGTGAGAACCGTGGAGCGAGTGTGTTGGTGTGCCTGTCTTTTGCCATTTTTTAAATATAGGGCGATTGGTTAGGATAGGTAGCATACTTTCTGGTGTGAATGTGTTTAATTATAAGTAGGTAGGGCCGGGCAGGTTGGCACATTCTCTGGTCGCGTATCCCCTTTTCGCGTGTCCAACCTGTTTCAGGAAATTTAATTTGAAAAATCGACAGTGAAATTGGTACAAATGGAGCATGCCACTTGTTTCTGGTTTTACTCTTTGATTTTTCGAATTTAGTATCGCGCTCGCGGTCGCGNTTTACTCTTTGATTTTTCGAATTTAGTATCGCGCGACAGGTCGCGAGTAGGTCCCGAAACGAACGTTTATCTAGGTATCGCTCGAGCACGCACGTGCGAACGAATAACGATCACTATGATCGTTAGTCGTTCACGTGTAGTGGGATCAGTTTTCGCGATTTATATTATTATTTCATCTTTATTTTTTTTTTGGTTTTGCGATTAGAAAGACTCGAGCCTAGATTTAAGTTTCAGCGGGCATCGCGCCCGAAGAAAAGAAGAGGCCCGGCAAACTGCCACCAAGAGGGCTGCAACAAATGGCTTATCATCCTCTGGATGGGAAATCCATCTAAAGCATGGAAAGTCATTCTCTTTACTACTTTGTCACTATGCTCACTTTTAGAATTTGTAGCATGTAGTAGTAGTAGTAATAGTAGTAGTAATAGTAGTAGTATCTTTTTTTTTTTTTGGCTGATGTCAACCTACCACTATATTGGGCAAATCGCGGTTTTTGATTAGTGTTTTGAAAAATTAGTCACGGATTGCATTAGAGTCGTGTTAATTAGAGCTGCGAGAGAAAATTTATTTCGGTTTGCATTAGAGTTGCGTTACGATAACGATCGTGCTTGTTTGTTACGTGATATCGAATTATTCTTTTTAATATTTTCTATTATAAATTGAATCAGAGACAAATTTGAATTAGAAATTTGTTAAATTTTAATTAATTTTATAGTGTTGTTGTTTATTTGTTATCGCGAATCATTGAAGTAGAATTAAACTTTATTGAATTCATTGAATTGTAGTAGTCTTTTTTGAACATAGTAAATTCAAGACATATTATAAAATTCAAGTTGAGAGCTAGTGTTGAGGTATTTTTTTATCAAATTATTCTCAATATTTGAAAATTTCAATTATTTTCTTAGTGTTGCGTTGACAGACGATCGCGTTTGTTTAAGTAGTGTTGCGTTTATAAAATGCCCGAATTCCTTCCACCAAGGAAGGTATTTTTGAAGTATGCCCCTTTGTTGAAGTGTGTTACTGAATCACTTGATGCAGCTAAAACAGCTGCACAGAGATGATTATCAGCAGCCTTCACCACGTTTACATCGGATTTTTCCTAATTAGCGTTGCGAATATTTCAATATAAGTACATGAACTAAATATTTGCGATCGTTGCAAAAATAAAATTTCCTGCTATAGCTTTGGCAGTTTTTTCAATAGAAAATATTCGCGATTTATTTTAAAAATTTTCTAATTCACGTGTGATTTTAATAAACTAGTATTGCGAAACAAAAAAGATATTCCACTCTCGGTTTATATCGTTCGGTTTTGTATTGAGTGAACACTGATTATTCTTCAATAGCCCTTCTGGCTAATTATTTGTTTCTTTTTTTTGGACACTCTTCCCAAATACTTGAGATTGTTCTAGTGGCATGGCATATTTGTGTTAAATTTTTTAAACTAATTCGATAAATAAGTTTGTTAAAGATTTATCAACTTCCAAACGACAATGGATGAAAGATGGAACAACATGGACTATAGAATTTAGAGGGAATAATCTGGATCCTTCTCAATGGTAATTAAATATACCTTGAATTAGAATACACTTGATTCTGTCCTATTTAACAATAATTAAAAAGTATTGCTGAATATTCAATTGATTCGATGTAAATCTACCTTTATCTGTTGAAAATTCGGTAGGGATACAGACGATGTCTGTTTAACTGACGATCGGTATGACAGGGATTTATGCGAAGATACAAACACAGGCACCGACGAGATAGATTTATATACAAATCGAATTGAAACTATAAAATAAACTAATAATACATTTTATTACATAATACTGTATTGATAATACAGAAGTAATTAATTTACATCGCTAAATAAAATTCTAGAGATTAAATATGGCTATGATTATAGTATTTGAATTAAATCTCATATTAGAACTTTCTTTCTTACGTAAAAGAAAAGTTACGTATTAAATAAATATTATATCAAGCACATTTCTCAAATATCAACAAAATTTAATGTTCAAGAAAAAAAACGATGAGAGAAGAAGTTATTTATTTTTTACATAAGGGTTTTTATTTTCTTCGACACAATTTGTGGAATTTTTCCGTGGAAATCGAAGGGTGGAAATTAGCATCTGCCGCGGACTTTTCACGGAAGACTACTTTTGCCGTACTCTTGAAAAGTAGAAATTTCGTGGAACCGGCTTGCTTTTGCAACTTATTGCCCGCGAAGAAAATAAACAGTTGGTCGAGAAGAAACGATTACGTGGATTTTACGGGGGAAATTATTTATTCGACAGAACGAACGAGGACGGCTGACGTTTAATAAATACCGATGAGTGTACCGACCGGTTCTTTGGCAAAGGGACACACGGGTTCTGAACTCTGATTCACACTGTGTGGAAGCCAGAGCATTTTCGCTTCCTCCTCTAAATTAAGGGAAGTGCGTTCCAAAAACTAAGCGAGACACGAGAAACTTGGCCATTCGCCAGATATCTTGCCACACTAGCAAAATAATGATATGCATTAAGCTCGACGTGAATCTTACTTTTGCCGTAGTTATATACTACACGGAATACGCACGATTCAACGAATTGTAGAACTTAGAGTTCAAGAAAAATGTAGATTTCGTAGATTCGGTAGTTTAATGAAGATTTATCGTTGCGAACATTATACTGCGAATTCATAGAACGTCTCGAAAAAGTGTTTCGGCTTTCATTGATTTGGAGTTGGTTAAATTAGCGAAAAGTAAGACGGATCTTTCAATGTAGCAGCTCTTTTAATTATTATTGAAAATTTTATCACGTCAGTAATGTATCACGATTCGTCCCATCACTAAAAACTCGATCGAGATACTGTTGCAATAACATTCATAACACGAAGCAGAATAATTAAGAATGCATATCCATTAATCACTATTGTGCGTTTCAAATAAATATGTTTTGGTTAGCCTCGTTTGCGTTATGTAATACTCTCGGTATGGTTTTTATACATCCTTCGTTATGTTTGGTAAGTAGTAAATTGGAATAAATGAAAAGGCACGATCAATATCAAACGATGATTCATTTTTTAAATCAAAGGAATTTAGTACATTAACATACATAATTTCAACAATTTAAATTTCGCTTCTAATCCAATTAAATTGAATTGAAGTTAAGTTAAATTTTAAATTAAATTAAATTTAATTTAATGGCAATGAACTCAAAGAAAAGAGCAAGAATACTTTTGATACTGCGTTTTCTAGCGACATATGTAGCATCCAACATTGTTTACAGGAAACAGAACGTCGTAAAAAAAAGGCAGGAACAGCGATGGTACTTAATATCATTGTCGCGAAATTGCAGAAAGCAAGCTGGATGCACGCGTTATTTCTATTATTGTATATTGAAAAATTATTCCTGAAAGCCGATCATTTCCATCCATCGATGTATCGGCCGACGATATTTTGAATTATAATAACCCGTGTTAACGATAGCTATCGTTTGCGATGTCTCATATCTGCTGAGAGCACTTGCGCGTATAGCAACGCGCATGCGTACGCTTCTGTGAAACGCACACCCTGTATAAATAGAGGTGGCGAAAGTTCACGCGGACAGTTCATCGCGAGTAACAGTGCCGCGAGCTTGGTAAATCGGTGTTATCTTCTGCTCTCTGGCGTAGAGAAAGGTTACATTGACGCGAGTCGTTGACTCCGTAGGTGCGCTCCAAATTATTCACTCGCATCTACATACATAGTCTGCCGATCGTCGTGGAACTTTTCCCGATCAACGACCGATCTGTCCGCCGTCTGGACCGGATCTGCAGCAAACAGAACACGAAAAAGTACCAAAGATTACAAACAAGAGAAATCAAAGAGGCGACATGCCAGCCGACGTAGCGATGCATACGAACTTCCTGCAATTCAACCAGTCGAGCTTGAAGGACTCGAACGTGGATTCTTGCTGGAACACCGAGAACATGAGCGGTTACATGACCTTGGTCGGCCCAAATGGTCATCGTCAAGGCGTGCAAGTGAAGGTCTACCGGACGAGTGTCGAGCACTTCGCCGTAATTTACCCCCAGAAAAAGGTGTGCAGACCTTTGGGCGTGTTGAACTTGAGAAACACGATGATCGAGCGCTACGGTGAGGAAGGATTTCTGGTTAGGCAGAAAGGTTTCGACTCGCCGATCGCGTTAACCTTCCTCGTGGAGAACAAGAAGGAGCTGGATTACTGGGTGATGGCCTTCACCGCGAGAACAAGTCCTCTGGTGCATCAGAGCAGCCTGCCGATCGTCGAGGAGGAGGAAATCTAAGAAAATTGCATTGTCCCGAGTAAAAAACAGCCAGCGCGTCGTGTCACATGCACCGCGGTGTCATTCACACGACCGAACGGCCGAAAGCCGCGATAACCGATCGATTTTTCTTCACACCTTGGTAAGGAAAGCTCGACGAAAAAAGAAAAGTATTAATTTATCCGACTATATATCTGACTTCTGTACTTCCGACTTCTCAACTCGGCGACGTTTGCGACGACACAACTCTCTACACGTGACGCGTTACAATTTCCTCGCAGCTGGTTTTTCATCTGTTTGCATCGAGAGATTCCAGAGGAATCTAAATGTGTCTCGTCATTGACAGAAGGGAGAGAGAGAGAGAGAGACAACACCTCGACCTGATCTAGATTCAGCGTCGAGAGAAAAGACAATCGGTCAAACATCCGATAATCGGATTTATTAGGACCTTGTGACTTTAAGCTTTATCGTCGGCAAAATGTCATCGACACTCGCGTGTCGTGTTAAGGGTCCAGGGAATTATGGCGCGAGGCCATGTTGCCACTAGGAGGGGCTCTAACAGCCAGCAGCATCATCGATCCTAGCCAGCTGTGACCAATCGCAGCGTTCCTTCTAGCCGGTGCAACGAGAAGGTTTCGAAGGGAGAGAAGAAGACACGAGGAAGGATCAAACTCTGCTAGAAGAGAGAAAAAAAAAAAAGAAACGAGAAAGGGGAATACGGGATGGCGAGGAGAGCAGAGAAGAGCAGCGGAGAATAAAAAAAAAGAGAGAGAGAGAGAGAGAGAAAGGAGAAGAAGGGAGATGAGCGTTTTCTTTCATCAGACTACCTACGCGATTCGACTGTGCATACTAGTGTGATTCCTCTTCTCTTTCTCTGTGAGAATAACCGTTAACTTTGACCTGGCAACCGCGAGCTACCGTGGTTATGCTCTACCGATCACCGGTTAGAAAGAGCTTCCAGGTGATTCGGTTGAGCGAGAGAGGATCGGCCCTCTGGCTATATCAGCCGTTCAGAAGCTACGTTGATCAACTGCACAAGTTGGGAAAAAAAAATAGAGGAAAACGGACGATCACGGACGACGCTGGTTTTCTTTAAATTTAGTATCTGTCGTTATTTGTAAAATCTTTTCTTTCTTTTTTTTTTTTTCTTTGGCGATAGATGCTACGGAAATCATTTGTTTTTTCGAGAATAGAAACGTTAATCCATCTTTCCCTCTCCTCCCCCCTCCCCCCCGTTCAATTTATTCTAAATTCTATAATTATCGCGCAATAATGAGATTTGGGGAGGAGTGGAGTGAAGTTGACTCCTGAAAGGTTCACAAGTAGCCTTTATTAAGGCACTGAACGACTTTTCAGTATCGGATCGAACCTGATCTCGACTTCGTTCCTTCGTAGATGTACCAAGCCAATTCTTTCGTTTACGTTTTCACGTTCTCGTAAAAAGGGTTCGTTCGAAAATA
Source organism: Lepidotrigona ventralis hoosana (assembly GCA_002806875.1). NCBI lineage: Eukaryota > Metazoa > Arthropoda > Insecta > Hymenoptera > Apidae > Lepidotrigona > Lepidotrigona ventralis. Next base: position 3,905 of record NIPQ01040784.1, on the reverse strand, counting down.
TTCGACAGAATGATTGGCCAAGCGCGTGTCACGTTAACTTTGTTGATCGTCGACGCGATTGAAATTCGAAGTATACCGTATTAGTATATAGATTGAACTATCGAAAATAGCCAAGTTTCGAAATGGATCATACGATCGCGAATGATTCGAGCTGCCAATTAACGATACATATCGGTCAACACGACACTCACTTACCGGTGAATTTACAGATAAAAACACAGCTTTTTCATCTATAATCCAATGGTCTTTTTACGCGATCTCATGTATCTCATGTGCGACGAATGAATGCGAATAAATATGTAGGCTAGGTACGTAATATGGTTAATAACGTAATATGGTAATATGGTTAATAATAATGAGTAGTAATATGGTTAATAAATGGCCATTGGATTATGTCAAGTTGTTCATTCTGTAACTCCATTAACGACAAATTACCACAAAGATTATAAACGTCCCCTCGATGAAATTGTTTTATTGTCCCGTTGTATCTGCAATCTGTTCATATCTCAATTTGGTGAAAAAATATTCTCGCGAGTTTCTGGCTGGGCTCAGTCGCGTGGCCTTCGTTAAAACTCTCACTTTCACAGTTCAGATAGGATTAAATTCGATCGCGTGCACGATCAAGAGTGCGACGATTTGTTCCGAAAACGATTTGTCCAAAGACACTCGTCGTATTTCCGCTCGGACGTTGTTGCTGTATGAAAAGGAAACTGGTCGAGGTCTCGCAAGCATTTGTAAAATAGATATTTGTCTCGAGTCGTTGATGTATCATTTCGTGGTAAATTTTAAGATTGTCTGTGATATTACGTAGACGATGGCGTCATAGTTAACAATAGACTTCACGGTAGCATGCACGGTGTTTATATTGTAGCGACCGATGCACGGTGAACATAAAGAAATCGAATGAAATTGTTAACAGGATCATCGAAGTGATTTTAGTCATCGTCTAATTCGTACGTTTGTTCCCGACTTCTTTATGTATCGATCGTTAACTATCTATTCACGAGTCGAGAAACGAANTTTTTTTTTTTGTTTTTTTTTTTTTTTTTTTTTTTTTTTTTTTTTTTTTTTTTTTTTTTTTTTTTTTTTTTTTTTTTTTTTTTTTTTTTTTTTTTTTTCTTTCTTAATTTTCTTCCGTTTTGTACATACTTTGTAGGCGAATATTGAACGTATGATTGCGAATTTTGAAGATTTTGTCATTTGCGTGTGAATGGACCTGTTATGTATAATATAATATATAGTATATATGTATAAGTTAAAGTATATATTGCAATTGAGTTTCTTATCACTTCCTAATTGAATTCATTGAAAATTATCACGATCCTGTGTAACGATCTCCTCGAACAGTCTTTTGATAAAATTTGCATGGATCAGGAGCCTGTATAATCTATCTCTAAGTTCTTTCGTTTGAAAGAAAATAATCTATATGTAAGCCAATTATCGTAGTTTCATGTTCGCGTTAATCAAACATATATATATATATATATATATATATATATATATATATACACATACATACATACACATATGCATATGTACGTGCAACAAATACATCTTTGTATATATTAAAAACTATATATGTATGATATAACTTATATTATATCTGGCACGCATATTATATATAACATAAAAGAACGTTTGACTTGAAAGAGCATATTATACAATAAAGATCGCTTTTTCTCAGTAAAACAAATGTTGCAAATTCTCTTCAACATATATCCGTATCCTTTTTTTTTTCTTTTTTCTTCAATAAAGAATTTTATGACGAAAAAAGATATTTCACCAAATGACCTCGAAGGCCAAATAATATCCTCGAGGACAAAATTGCATCTCTTTCGTTTCCAAATGTTTCGATAAAAGAGTCAAACTATTTTGAATTTCATTCATTCGACAATCTTGAAATAATTTTGCAAATAGCATCGAACTAGTGGATCCTTTCGTAATTTCTTTCGAATATAATTGTTAGTGATGAACCTCGACTTGTTATATATTCTCCCCCTTTCTAATTTACGTTTGGTTATTAATAGGCTGTAGATAACTACATATGTATGTATTGCTGATAAATGTGAGTAAATGCAAGAACAAAATTAATGAATTCAAATTAATGTCAGTAGTCTAGTAAATACTGTTGTGTTAATAAGAACTTTCTTAATAAATTTAGTTTGATTAAAAAATCTGAAAAAAAGAACAATCTGATCGGTTATTAAATTGTTATTAGAAATGTTACAAGCTTTGATAAAAGATGATAAAAACATCGCAGTCAGTGACGGTATCTTGTATCGAGTATTATATCTCGCTGGTGATATAATGAAATTCAGTGTTGAAAATGTAACGATAATTTATTTTTTAGGATTCTTATACTGCTAGTATAAGTACGTAATTTTATTAAAACACCTGTCAAATTTATATACGGTATGTATCATTTAATATATCACATAGTAAAACGTAATACGACTCGAATGAAATAAAATTTATAATAAGATAATTAAAAAGCGAAGGTAGTATAAGAAGTGCTTTATTTGTATAATGCTGAAAATTAACCATTATGGTGTACTAATACCTAATTATCGGTGCATGTGTTAATTGAAGAGATAATTTAATACCCAAATAATTTATCTTACCTCTATCTTGTATGAAAGATAATTTTTTTTGCTTCTTTCGTTGTTGTTTTTCAGCGGAATTCCGCGGATTTCTTTCATACGTGAATTACCGAGAAATACAAAACAGATTCAACACGATGTACATACATTACATACGTAAATTATGTATATGAAATAAGGTCAAATCCTAGGGTCCTCTTTATCGTTACGGAATATTGGAAATATAAAGCAGCGTCAGAAAAGTATTCAGATCAAATTGATTTTATAATAAGACGAAATATAAACGCTTCATTTTAATAAAATGTAGAAATCGTAGCGTTCGAAACGTAAGAAACGACCTTTGATTTGATAACTAGAATTTTTACGCTTTCATAGGAAATTTAAAACTGCAAGGACACACAAAACGCACACGAAAATATACGAGATATCAAAAATATCTGTATTTGATGTTTCGTATTTTTATTTAATAATTTAATGAGAAACGTGAACTTACATAAAAATTCACAGTACAGCTAATAACTTTTTGTTCTTATTATCTTTTTTTGCAACTTTGTACAAAACATAATGACACTCGATCGTCACGTTTCTAGTCTGTGGCACAGACGTAAACTGTATAGAACATTTATTTTTTAAGTGTGTTATCTCATTTTTCAATCGAGTCAAACACATTTATACGAGATATCAAAAATATCAATCTGTATTTGATGTTTCATTTAATAATTTAATGAGAACTTGCATAGAAATTCACAGTACATCTAATAACTTTTTGTTCTTATTATCTTTTTTTGCAACTTTGTACAAAACATAATGACACTCGATCGTCACGTTTCTAGTCTGTGGCACAGACGTGAACTGTACGGAGCATTTATTTTAAGCGTGTTATCTCATTTTTCAATCGAGTCGAACACATTTATTGTTCGACTCACTCGAAGCTATCACGCGAAATGATCGATCTTCAACGCAAAAATAATTTATGTAATGGTGTATAGGAAAGACGGTTGTAAATCTGAAATCATGTACTACTTTCACTCGACATAGCGTGACAAGGTTCCACAGCGTTCGTTAAATTACAGAGAACTTGTACATGGTTCCTATAATGTTCGATTAATTCAATTAATTATCACTTTTCTTTAGTTTCTCTTCGTATTTCTTGTTTCTACGCTCGGTTTGTAATAATTGATTTTTACATCATCGTTTGTTTCTTAATCCATCGTGGACAAAATCGAGTCATCGCCATCGATGTAACAATCTTCCTTGAGGATTTTCCATTGAGAGTGAGAGAGAATTCCTTCCTATGAAAAATTG
>NIPQ01040740.1:0-65301 GCA_002806875.1 Lepidotrigona ventralis hoosana | reverse complement strand
CATGAATTATTACGTTGTTCCGGTACGTGGAAAGAGGATTACGTATGAACATTCAAAATTTTATACATTCCATTTGTCAATATACCATACGGTTTTATTGTCGTGTATAATTCTACGCATTGCGGGGCCACAATGAATATCGTTCTCGTGTATATAAATATCATTTAAAGTTATTTATCGAGCCTGAATGAAGTCGGAGTCCCGGAACGAGGAATAATGCTTAAATATGTAAGTTCCAAAGATTCCACATTCATTTCACAATGAATATCGTTCTCGTGTATATAAATATCATTTAAAGTTATTTATCGAGCCTGAATGAAGTCGGAGTCCCGGAACGAGGAATAATGCTTAAATATGTAAGTTCCAAAGATTCCACATTCATTCTGTCTTCATATCGCATCTATTTTAGTGTCGTATTATATTCTATGCATCGCGCGTTTCACAATAAATAAAATTTTTTTACATAATTATCAGTTAGTACTATTTATTGTGCCTGAAATTTTACGCTGTATTATTTTAGTGTCGTATTATATTCTATGCATCGCGCGTTTCACAATAAATAAAATTTTTTTACATAATTATCAGTTAGTACTATTTATTGTGCCTGAAATTTTACGCTGTACGCGGATTGAGCTCAAGGTATGACACAGCAATATTTTATCACATTTACTCTGTAAATATATTCTTTATGATTTTATATCCTTTTTATGGTTTTATATTAATCTACTCATCGCCGGGTTTACAACAAACACATTTTTTTACATGGAAAACATCTAATGTTATTTACCGACCCTGAAATTGTACGGATTTCCAGAACGTGGTATGAGGATACGCAGAACATTCAAAATATTCCACATTCATTCTGCCAATATATGGCATCGATTTTTTGGTTATATATTATTTTATGCATCGCGGGATTCACAACGAACTCGATTTTCTTGTACATAAATATTGTCTAACATAATTTATTTACACCGATACGTTGCGGATTCCCGGTACGTGTTGAGGATAACATATGACACTTCCAAATTTGCAACATTAATTCTGTCAGTATATCATATAGATTTTATGGTCTCATTCCATTCTACTCATCGCGACATTCACAAAGAACAACATTTTTTTGTACACAAATGTCATCTAATTTTTACTATGCCAGAAATAATACAGTATTCCGATACGTGGAGTGATGTTTACATATGATCATTCATAGTTTTCGACATTCATTCTGTCGACTAATTTTATTTTTAGACACGGAAGTTTTACGGTCCTCCTGCACTGATAGAGTCTTACATATGACGGGTCAATGTTATCGACATCAATTCTGTCAACATATGTTATAGAACTAATGGCCTTATATAATTATATAATTCTACGCATCGCGAGGTTACACACATTTCTTTTATACATAGTTATGATCTAAATTTATTCATCGACCATTAAATACTATGTTCCTCCTGCAATGACATTAGATTACGTATGGCGAATAAAGGTTTTCAACATTCACTCTGTCAACATATCATATAGAATTGATTGTCTTATGTTATTCTAGGCATTGCGTTGATGGAAATGAATACAATGCTTTCCTGCAGCAATGTCATATAACTTTATTGATCGATTCTGTAATATTACGGTCCTCCTGCACTGATAGATGCTTACATAGTACGAATCAATATTTCTGACATCAATTCTATTATTATGCAACATCGACATTATTTTCTTATTTCATTCCATTGCATTGCGGAGATCACAGCGAACCCCATCCTTTTCTACATAAATGTCGTCTCCCTATATTTATCGACCTCAATTTTACGGTGCTCTGGAAATGATAGGGACATATGGTGAATTATGATGTTCAACATTCAATCTGTCACTATATCGTATCGTTGTGAGAATCAGCTATTATTACATGCATCGCGGGGATATTACATGCATCGACAATGAAATATTACAGTTCTGCTGCACTAATACGCGCTTACATAAGAGAGATCAAAATTTTTGGCATTCATTCTATCGACATGTAACATCGATCTAATGGTCTTATAGTACACTACGCATCGCGTGATCAAAATGAACACCATTCTTCTCTACGTAAAATCATCTGAACTTATATATCGAACCTGATTGTTAAGATACTCTGTAAATGATAGTTAATAATATATGTCGCATCAAAATTTTCGATATTCCACCTTACAGTATATCATATCGAATTGCTGATCTTATACTAATGTACGCATCGCGGGTATCGCAATAGTACCATTTTTTTCCAGATATATGTCAACGAATTTCATTTATCGAACTTGAAACATGACGGTCCTCTGTTACTGCTAGGAATTTTATATAAAGCATCAAAATATTCGTCTTTCAGTCTGTCAGTATACCATTTCGATCTTAAGATCTTATATTATTTTACGCATTGCGAGTATCACAATATAAAACACTTCTGTACATGAATATCTTCTAATTCAAATTATCGATCATAAAATATTACAATACTCCAGCACTAATAAAGACCTTCATATGGCGCACCAATATTTTCGACATTTAATCTGTCTATATCATTTCGACATAATGGTCTTATATTATTCTACGCATCGCTGCGTTCAGAATGAGCATCATTATACTGTACATAAATAGCATATAATTTTAAATATCGGCCCTGAAATATTACAGTTACCAGGTACTGAGAATTGCTTATATATGACGATTCAAGGTTTTCGACATTCATTCTGACAATATATCACATCGATCTGATAGTATTGTATTATTCCAGTCAAAGCCGGGTTCAGAATTTACACCACACCTTATTACATAGATGTAGATTCTACATAGATATAGATTCTATTTGTCGGTTCTGAAATATTACGGTTCTCCGGCACTGACACGTGCTTATGACAGATTAATATTTTCAATTTTCAATTTTCAGTTAATATATCATCGAACTTATGTCTTACATTATGGTCTTACATTATTCTACGCATTGCGGGATCAGAATGAGTACCATTCTTTTCTACATAAATATCATCTAATTTTATACATCACTCGTGAAATATTACAGTTCTTCGACACTGATTGTTGTTTGTGAAGACAATGAAATCGATACGGTATATTGACAGAATGTGAAAAATTATATACTGTCAAATATAGTATCCCGCAATGCGCAGACTAATGTATTGCAATAAAATCGACAAAGAATGTTGACGGAATAAATGTGGAATGTTTTAAATTCAGATATGAAACCAGATTCCACGTCGCTGTACCGTAACGTTTTGGACAGATATTTAAGCGATGTTCCGTACAAAGATGTATTGGTCCTCGTAAATCCAATAAATTTTGAATGGTCATATAAGAACCTCATACCGCGTACCGGAAATGAGTTATATTTCTGGCTCAATCAATAACATTAGACGATATTTGCTTGGAAAGACAAAGCATTCATCGTGAATCTCACGATGCGCAGAACAATGAGAGACCATAAAATCGGTATGACTTATTGACAAAATTAATGTCGAAAATTTTGCAATTCCACATGTAAACCCCGCGCCGTAACAAGGGTCAGTAATACTTCACAGTCGATGAATAATATCAGAAAGTAGTGATATATTAGTATATGGTATCGATAGTGATCCCTGCGATACGTAGATTAATATAAGTCCACCAGAATGATATAATTTATTGATACAGTGAATGTCAAATTTTTTAATATCATATGTAAATCTCATTCCACGTACCGGAACACCATAATATTTAAGAGTGGTTAAAAAATGGTAGACCATTGTTATATTCTAAAAATTTCTCCATAGGGACCTCGAATAATGACCATCATAATGCAATTTGTAAACCACATTCCTCGTTAAGGAACTTCTGGGTCGATAAATAATTTAGACCACAGTTATATGTCAATAAACTGTGTTCGTAGTGAACTCCGTCATAACTAGAAGATTTTAAAACCAGCAGACCGAAATAATGTACATACAAAATGAATGTCGAAAGTTTCGAATTGTAATGTATAATCATAATTCCACATACCGGAAATCTGTAATATTTCAGGCACGATAAATTATATTAAATGATAGTTGTGTAAAAATAAGCAGTATTCATGGCGATGCGAAGAATAATGTCAAACCATAAAATCTGTATGATATCGAGACAGACCGTATGTCGAAAATTTTGAATTGTCATAGGTAAAACTAGTTCCATATACCATTAATACTTTTGGCTGGATAAAAAATAGTAGATGATTATTATTTTCAAAATGGTGTTTATTATGAAACTCACGATGAGTAGAATAACATAAGGCCATAAGATCTATATGATATACTGACAGAATGAGTGCAGAAAAAAATTGAGTTGCCTTATTAAATCCTCATTCTATGTTCCGGAACTCCGTAATGTTCTCGATAAATAATATTAGATGATACATATGTACAAAAAAATGGTGCTCATTGTTAACCCCGCGTTGTGCGAATTAGTATAAATCCATCGGATCGATATAATATATTTACACAATTAATGTCGAAAATTTTGAAGTGACATATGAAATCCCCGTGACGTACAGGATTACTGTAATTATTCGGGTTCATTAAATAATATTAGATAGTTGTTTTATAACAAAAAATTTTATTCATTTTATGCTTCTGATATAATTGTACAAGACTATTAGGTAGAGTCAAAGCATTCACAGAATTATTATTCAATATTTTGAATCCACATATAAGTCCCGTATAAAACCTTACCGTAGGGCCATTATATCTCGAGGACGATAAATAATATTGTATTTTCAATATATATTAAACATTTATGTTTATGGTGATCCCCGCGATGCGTAGAATAATATAAGGTCATTCGAGCTAATATATTGACAGTATTAATATCGAAGGGATTGAATCGCCATATGATCCGTGCCTGAGGAGCATAATATTTCGGGGTCGATAAATATATTATATCGCAGTTACAAACTATAAAATTCTGTTCATTGTTATCCGCGCAGTGCGGAGAATAATAGACCAACATCAAACCGCGATAATAGTTGACAGAATGAATGTTGAAAGTTTTAATATTGATATGCAAGCTTCAAGTCTTTTCGGAATGCCGTAACGATTTGTGTTAGATATACAATAATAAGAAACTACAAGATCGTTGTCATGTATTAAAAAATTATGTCGTTGTGATCCCTGCCTTGCGTTAAATAGTATAATAGCTGAATATCGTAATAATATACTTAGAGAACGATTGTCGAAAATTTTCAATTGTCAAATGTACACCCCGAGCATCACCGGAGGACCGCAAATATTCGGTATCGTTAAATAATATCAGATCTGTTTTATGTACTAAATAATTGAGTTCATTGTGTTCCTCGTGATGGATAGAATTACATAAGACCATCAGATATAGAATATATATTGACAGAAAGAATGTCGCATATTTTGTCCGGTACATGAAGGCCCCTTTTTTGCGGATGACCATAAGATTTCGGTGTCAATAAATAATATTACATCGATATCATTTATAAAAAATTGTGTTCATTGTGATCTCCGCGATGTAGAATAATGAAAGAACACGCGATCAAGGTGATAGAAAGACAGAATGTATGTCGAAAATTTTGTACTTTCTCTTGTATGTCCCAAAACGTTTCGGAAGACCATAATATTTCGCGGTCGATAAATAATATTAGATCGCCGCTATATATTAAAACATGGTGTTCACTGTTATCCCCGCGTTTTGTAGAATAATGTAAGTAACACAGGTCGCGAAAATATGATTGCAAAATGAATTTCGAATATTTGAATGTGACATGTACAATCCCCGAAACAGTAAAGGAGGACTGTAATACTTTAATGACGATAATAGTACTAGAAAGTCGTTATACATTAAAAAATTGCGATCATTTGTAACCCAGCCATGCGTAGAATAATATCAGACTGTCAAGAGTGGGTAAGATATAATATAGGAAGTATTGATTCGTCATATGTAAACAACTAGCACTGCCAGAGAACCAGAATATTTCAATGCCGATATATAAAATTGGATATTTATGAAGAAAATAATAGTTTTCACAATGAACCCACGAAGCATGGGATAATATTGACATCAGATCGGTAAGTTATACTGATAGAATTAATGTCGAAAATTTTAATTCGTCACAGGTAAGCTACTACAGTACTGGAAAATCTTGATATTTCAGGGTCTATAAATAAATTTAAATGATATTTTACAAAGAGTGGTGTGCATTGTGCTCCCTACGGTGTGTAGAATTATATATTTTCATCAGATATATATGTTACACTTACAGATTCAGCGAAAAATTTGTTTCGTCGTATATAAGTTCATATAAGTGACGGTAACATTTCAGAGTCGATGAATAAAATTTGTTGCTATTTATAAAGAAAAGAGTGATGTCCGAACACAGCGATGCCTACAGTAACATAAGACTATCAGATCCGTGAGATATAGGCAAGTTGAATGTCGAAATTTAGTTGAATGATTGGGAAAATTTTGATTCGTTATAAGAAAGCACCTATCAGTAACGGAAGACCGTAATACTTCAGGGCGATTAATAACATTTTATGATATTTGTGTACAAAAGAATATTGTTTTTTGACATCACCGCGATGCATAGAATGATATAAGATCCAAATGATATATTGACCGAATGAATGTCAAGGATTTTATTCGTCATATCTAAACTACTAGCAGTGAAGGAAGACGTAATATGTCAGTATCGATAAATGAAACCAGTTGACATTTATGTAGAAAAGAATGGTGTCCCTTGTGAACTCGGTTATGCGTAAAATATACTAAGATAATCAGATCAGTATGATATACAGACAGAAAATTTTGAAATGACATATATAACACTCATTCCAGGTATCGGCAATCCGTTATACTTCAAGTACGGTAAATCTGACGATATTTATGAACAAAAAATGGCCTCCATTGCGAATCCCGCAAAGCGTAGAATAGCTTCAAGACAATAAAATCGTTAGATTTAGTTGACAGAATGAATGTGGAATACTTTCAATTGTCATAAGAAAAAACATTCCACGACCCTGTACTATTACTCCGTAACATTTCAGGCACGATAGATAATATTAGATGATATTTATGTACAAAGTAATAGTGGTGATTGGTATCCCCGTGATACCTAGAATATTGTTAACCGACAAAATCATTATGAGATATTAACAGAATGAATGTTTTAAATTTCCATTTGTAAACCTCATTCTACATACCTGAATTCCGTAATTCTTCAGAATGTTTAACTATCAAATAATATCAAATAATATTTACCCCCCCCCCCCCAAATGGAGATGATTGTGAATTCCGCAATCAGTAGATTAATATAAGGCGATAAAATTGTTATGATATATTGACAGAATTTCTGCGCAAAATTTTGTATTGATGACATGTGAATAGCATTCCACGTTGCTCTAGTCTGTAATATTTCAGGCGAGATATATAAAATTAGATTATATTTATGTACAAAGAAATGAGATATTTGAGATTCCCGTGAAGAAAAGTATATTATTAGGCCATAAAGTCAGTATGATATATTGACAGAATTAATGTGAAAAATTTTGTACAATCTTATGTATACCTCATGACACGTACCTGAAATACGTAAAATTGCAGGATCTTTAAATAATATTAGATAAAATTTACGAAGAATTATGTAAGAGAATATAATCGATATGACATTCTGACAGAATGAATGTGGAAAATTTTGAATGTACATATATAAACCACATACCACGAACCAGATATTCCTAACATTTCAGGTTCAATAAATAATATTTGATGATATTTACTATAAAATTGTTAATTGCGCGTCCCGCAATGCGTAGAGTAGAGAAAGACCATAAAAACGATATGATACGTTGTCAGAAAGTATGTGTAAATGTTGTATATAACTACATGCCACTTTGCTGTACTCCGTACATTTCCGACACGTCAGGTAATAATGCATGATATTGATGCACAAAGGAATGGATGTCATTGTGACCCCCCCCCATATAATTTGGAATTTTGTTATGCCATAAAATATATATGACATAATGGCAGAATGATTGTCGAAAATTTTAAACGGACATATGTAAACCTTATAACAGAAATTGCAAACCCGTATCAATTAGAGATTCTAAATAGCATTACACGATATTTACGTAGGAAAAAATGGCATTCATTGATAATACAGCGATGCATAGATTTATTTAGGAGCACAAAATGTGATGTTATATTGACAGAATGAGTGGAGAAAATTTTGTATGGTCTAATGTAACCCTCATTTAACTTACCGGGATTCTGTCACATATCAGGCTTTTTATATAATATTATATGATATTTACGTACAACAAAATCGCGTTCATTGCGAATCCATCAATGTGTATAATAGTGTAATACCACAAAATCGTTAGGATATATTGACAGAAAAATGTGGAAAACTTTAAATTATCATTTATAATACTCATTCAACGTTCTGGAAACACATAATATTTCAGGCACGTTAAATAATATTTGATGATATTCGCGAACAAGAAGTGGCGTTCATTACAAATCTCGTAATGCGTAGAATAACATAATGCTACAAAATCGATTTGATACATTGTCAAATTGAATTTGGAAAACTTTGAGTGGTCATTTCTAAACTACATCACTAGTAGAGAAACTCCGAAATATTTCAGGCACTATTAATAACATTAGATGATATTTATGCACAAAAAATGTCACCCTGATTGAACTCCGTGATGCGTAGAAATGTATAGCACCAAAAGATCTATGTGATATATTGACAGAATGAATTTGGATGTTTTGAATTTTCTAATGTACCCGATTCCTCGTACCGGATCTCCGTAAAGTTTCAATGTGGTAAACAATATTAGATGATACTTATGTACAAAAAAATGGTGTTCATTGTGAACTGCGATGCGTAGAAAATACAAGGCAATATAATCAATAATATATATATGTGAAGAATGAATGTGGACAATTTTGAATCGCCATACATATAGTTCATTCCTCGCAGCGGATCTCCGTAATATTTCAGGTTCGATAAATAACTTCAGATGACATTTATGTACAAAAGAGTGGTATTCATTTGGAAGAACACAGCGATACGTATAATAATATAAGGCCATACAATCTAAGATATATAGACAGAATTAATGTGGAAAATATTGAATGTACTTATGTAAACCATATTCAACGTACAGGAAATCCATAATACTTCATGCTCTATATATAAAGTTAGAGTCTGCTTATAAAGGTATCCATGTACAATAAAATGATGTTGATCGTGAAATTCGTGATGCGTCGAATAATACAAGGCGATAACATCCAATTAATAAGATGAAAGAAAGCATGTTGATTATTTTTAACTGTAATATGTGAACCTCATTCCACATACGTCCGGATCTCCGTAATTCAGACTCAGATAAATAATATTAGGTGGTATATAAGTATCAAAAAAATGACTTCATTGCGATTCCCGCGTAATATGATACTAGACAACAATACCGAAATTATATATAGACTGAAAGAATGTGGAATCTTTTGAATGGCCATATAAGAAACTCACTGCACGTACGGGATGTATGTAAAGTTTCAGAGACGATATAGAATCTCAGATGCTAGTAATGTACAAAACATGGTTTTTGTTGTGAAACCCGCGATGTGTAGCATAATATAAAGCCATATCATGTATTGTCAGGCTGTAGCAAATATTGTAGAAAATATTTAGTTGTCACATGTAAACCTCATTCTTCGTGTCGAGACTCCGTCATTTTTCAGGCTCGATAAAAAGCATGAGATGATATTTATATACAAGCAAGTAGGCTTCATTGTGAACAACGCGACGTGTAGAATGGCATAAGACCATAAAGTCGATATAATATACTCACAAAATGAAAGTCGAAAGTATGAATGGCCATATATAAACATCACTACACGTACCACATATTTAGGAGAGTATGGTATATTGTCAGAATGAATGTGGAAAACATAGAATTGGCATATGTAAGCAACATTCCACGATACTCTACTACATAACATTTCAGGTGAGACTGTATTATTTGATATTTCTGTACAATGGAATAATGATCATTGTAATCCTCGTGATGCGTAAAATATTATTATCCCAGAAAATCTATATGATATATTGACATGAAGAGTGTAGAAAATTTTGAGTGGTTACGTGTAAAAATCATTTCAGGTACCAGAAACCCTTAATAATTTAGGCCCAGTAAACATTAGACGACATTAACGTAGAAAAAAATGGAGTTCATTTCCAAACCCGCGATGCGTAGAACAATGTAAGACAATAAATTCTATATGAAATATCGACAGAATGCCTATTGAAAAATTTGTATTGTTATATGTAAAACTCATTACACGTACCGGAATTCCGTTTAACAGGTTCGTTATATTTTATTAGATAATGTTGCAAACAAAGAATGGCCTGGTGGCTAACAACTAAGGAAGCTTCTCGGCCTGATGTATAACATCGAAAAAGGTTTCTCGACCTGATGGCTAACATCTAATTACGTTTTTTGGACTATTGGCTAATATCCAATGAGGTTTCTTGGCTGGATGCATAACATTGAAAATTGTTCCATGTTCAGACGTCTGGCATCTAATTTCATCTCTCGGGCTGATGTATTCGAAGAGACATTCTTGGTTCCGTAACGTAAAAACGTATAACTTTGTTGATGACAAATAATACTATATTGTACTTTCATATAAAAAATTCTTTTCCTTTTGGTATCTGCGATACGTAGAAACATAGGCTATCAGAGGGAGACAATCTATTTTTAGAGCGAATATAGAATGTTTTGAATAATCATATGTCTGCCCCGATTCCTACCGGAGGAAAGTATTATTTTGGGGATGATAAATAAAACCAAATCGTTGTTTTATATTATAAAACTTGTTTATTGCCTTCCTCGCAATGCGTACAATAATATGTGATAGTGTTGAGGAAATATATTCATAGAATGAATTTAGATTATTTTAATTGATCTAATGTAAGCACTGATCTGTACAGCATGAGCATTTTATTGCGGGTACGATACATAATACTGAATGTTTGTTTTATGATAAAAAAATTTGTTCATTGTGATCCTCGGGATGAGTAGTATAATATGAGAAAACAGATCTGGATAGTATATTGATGGTTAGAATTTTGAATGACCATATGTAAGCCCCGATCCATACCGGACTTTCGTATTAATTCGTTGACAGTAAATAACAATAATTCAATATTTATATTAAAGAAATTTTTCATTTGATACCCGCGGTGCGTAGAATAAGATAAGACCATCAGATCAAGATAATATGTTGGTAGAATGAATGAACAATATTGTGAATGACGATATGCAAGCCTCGATTTACACCGTAGTAGCGTATTATCTCGGGTTCGGTATATATTATTGGATATTCGTTGTTTATTAAAAAATTGTGTTCACTGCGATCCTCGGGATGTGCAGAATAATAAATCAAGTTAATACAGTAGAATGAATGTAGAATATTTTGTTTGATGATATGCAAGCCCCGAGCACGTGCCGGAGCAGCAAATTATTTCGAATAAGACAATTAAATCGTTTTTTACACTAAAAAATATGTTTATTTTGAATATAATATATATAGTGTTATACATATATATAATATATGTATAACACTATGAATTATCGTATGTGAGCCCCGATCCCTATATTTTTCGTGGACGACAAATGATATTGTACCTTCGCTATATATTGAAAAATTTTGTTCATATTATGATCACACGATGCGCAGAAGAATACGACGACATCAGAACGATATAATACATTGAAGGATGAATGTAGGATATTTTGATTGACCATATATTTATCCCGATCTGTACCGGAGTATAATATTATTTCAGGGACGATAGACAATACCCTACCATTGTTTTAAAATTTGTACAGTAAGATACCCGCGATGCGTAAGGAATAGGCGATCAGATCGAGATAATATATTTATAGATTGAATGTAGGATGTTTTGAATTAGCATATGTATGTCCTAACACGTACTGGAGTAGCGTATAGTTTCAGGTATGATAAATAACAGATTATCGTTATTTAATATAAAAAACTATGTTCATTGTGATCTCCGCGACTAGTAGAATAAAATAAGGCAATCAGATTGTGATAATATTGATAGAACGAATGTAGAGTATTTTGACTGGTCATATATAAACCCCGATTCGTACCGCAGGAGTGTGCGATTTCAGGGGAGATAAATAATATTGGATCGTCGTTATATATTAAAAAATTATTTTCGCTGCGAAGTCCACAATGCGTAACTTAATATAAGACCATCAAATCGAGATAACACTACATCAAAATAAATGTAGAATATTTTGATCCATCTTATGCCCCGATCAGAATCATAATAGCGTATAACTTCGGGAACTATAATTATACTAAATCAAAATTATAATTAATACTAAATAGTTGTTTTATATAAATTACTGTGTTCATTTTGGTAACCGCGATGCGTAGAATAATATAATATCGTCGGTTCGAGTTCAACATATTGATATAATGATTGTAGAATATCTTGAATGAAGATATGTAAGCCCCGAACATTCCCGGGAAATCGTATTCATTCGGGGACGTTGAATAATACTAAATCGTTGTTTTATATAAGAAATTTTTTTTATTTTGGTAGCAGCGTAACATAAGACCATCAATTTCCGATAATATAATGATAGAATTAATGCAGAATGTTTTGAATGATCATACGTAACCCCGATCCGTACCGGAGAAGCGTATCAGTTCAAGGACAGTATATGTAATTAGATTGTGTTTATATATTAAACAATTAGGTTCATTTTGGACCTCGAGATGCGAACTGTAATATAAGAACATTAGAGGGGGATGACACATTGATAAGGCGGAATATTTTGTATGACCACAAGTATGCCCAGATCCGTATCGATGTAGCGTATTAATTCGGAAACGACAAATAATACCAAGCCGTCGTTTTCTATTAAAAAAATTTTTCATTTCGAAACCCGCATTTCGTAGAATAATATAAGACCATCAATTCGCGATAATATAGTAATAAAATGTTTGTAGAAAAATTTGAACTGACTTGTGAAAGCCCCTGTCTGAACCGGAGAAACGTATTATTCAGTAGCGATAAAAAATATTTACTCGCTGTTTTATACTAAGAAACTTGTCCATTTTGATACCCGCGATGCGCAGAATAATATAAGACAATCAGATCGATATAATATGTAGGTAGAATGAATTTAGAATAATTTGGATTATTGTATGTAAGGCACGATCCGTACAGGAGGAGCTTATAATTTCGGTACGATAAATAATTTTGTACCGTTGTTATATTGAAGAATTGTGTCCATTGTGGACCCCGCGATGCGTAGAGTAATATAAAACAACCAGGGAGTGAATAACATTGATAGAGTGAATGTAGTGTATTTTGAATTATCATATGTAAGCCCCGATCCGTACCGGAGGAGCGCATAGTTTCGGGGACGATAAATAATGCTTAATCATAAGTTTATATTAAAAAGTTTGTTTCTTGTGTTCTCCGCGATGCGTAGAATATAATAAGAATATCAGATCGAGATAATATATAATATATTGAGAGAATGAAGTAGCATAATTAGAATAAGAGTATTTACATTACCATTGTGATCTGTACTTCTTATATATTTCTACATTTATCGTGTATATAAGTGATAAAATTTTTTAATATAAAAGAAAGATTTAGTATTATGTATCGTCTCCGAAATAATACACTTCACGTACGGATCGGGGCTTACATCTGTTCATTGACATTATTCTAAATTCACTCTATCAAGAGATTTTTCTATCAGATGGTCTTTTATTTTTCTACCCATTACGGGGATCACAAATGACACAACTTTTTAATACATTCCGACGTTCCAATTATATTATTTATTACCCACTAATACGCTCCTCCGTACGGATCATGTCTTACATATGATCATTCCAAGTATTCTTAATTCACTCTATCAATGGTCATATCTTCTACATCTCGCGGGGATCACAATGTAGACAATATTTTCATATAATAAAATGATATAGTTATGATATAGATGATATAAAATGATATAGTTATGATATAGATATGATTATAGATCTTCCCTGAAGCAATACGCTCTTCCGGATCGGTGTCTACATATAATCATCAAAAGCATTATTCTGTATTCATTCTATCAATATATTATCCTGATATAATGGTCTTATATAATTTTCCCACGGCGGATATTAAAATGGACAAATTTTTTAATACAAAACAACGATATATTGTTATTCATCGTCTCTGAAGTCATACGACCCTGTCCGAAAGACATTATCTCGATGATGGTCTTATATTATTCTTCGCATTGCGGGGTTCAAAATGTAGACAATATTTTTATACAATACAACGATATAGTAAAATGAACTTAATTTTTAAATATATAAACACGATCCAATACCATTTATCGACCTTAAACTGATACGCTCCTCCGGTACGGGTCAAGGTTTATGATCATTCAAAATAATATACATTTGCATTGTCAATAGATTCTCAGCTTCTGAGTGGGTCATATAATTCTAAGTATCGCGGGGTTCACAATGAACACAATTTTGTATTATAAAACAACAACTTATTCTTATTTATGTTTCCCGGAGTAGGAATATGCTGCGGTACGGATCGGGCCTCACATCTGATAATTCAAAATATTCTGTATTCTACGGGTCAGTTTTTGCATGTTATCTTTCAAAATACTCTACATTCATTCGATCAGTAGATTATATCCCTCTTATGGACTTATTCTACGCATCGCGTGTTTCACTATGAAAACTATTGCTTTCCACATAAATGTCTTCTATTATTATTTATC
This sequence comes from Lepidotrigona ventralis hoosana, assembly GCA_002806875.1. Lineage (NCBI taxonomy): Eukaryota > Metazoa > Arthropoda > Insecta > Hymenoptera > Apidae > Lepidotrigona > Lepidotrigona ventralis. The sequence continues at coordinate 50,410 of NIPQ01040740.1, read as the reverse complement.
GAACCTGAATTATTACGAGTTTCGGTACATGGAATGAGGTTTATATATGACACACAAAAATTTTCCATATTCATTCTGTGAGCATATCTTATCAGCTTAATGGTACTGCACTATTCTACGCATCGCGGGGTTTACAATGAATACCGTTTTTTGCGCATAAATATCATTTTTTATTTATCGTGCCTGAAATATTAAATAGAACCGGCACGTGGAATGTGGATATATAATTTTCCACATTCATACTTTCTATAAATTATGTCGATTTTATGGATTCATATTATTATACGCATCACGGAGTTCACAATGAACACCATTTTTTTGTACGTAAATTTCATCTAATACAGTTCAACCACTCTGAAATATTACAGAGTTCCGATACGTGGTATGAGACTTACATATGACACTACAAAATTTTCTTCATCATCTCTACAATATGTCATATCGATGGCCCGATTTTATTCTACGCTTCGCGGGGTTCACAATGAAAACATGTTTTTGTTCAGAAACATCATCTAACATTATTTGTGAAGCCTGAAGCATTACGGAGTTTTGGTTTTTAGAATAACGTTTACTAATGGCAATTCAAAGCTTTCCACATTCATTCCGTCAATGTATCATATCGCTTTTATATTCACATATTATATTATCTATCGCGCGGTTAGAATGTATCCCATTTTTTTGTACATATATATCATTTAGTATTATTCATCGAGTCTGAAGCATACAGAACTCCGTACTTGATGTGAGGGTTACATTCTACATTCGTTCTGACAAAGTATCATTGCGACTTTATGGTCCTATATTATTCTATTCATCGCGGGGCTTACAATGAACACCATTCTTTTATACAGAAATATCATCTAATACTATTCATTGAGTATGAAATATTATTGAGATAAGGTTTACATATGACTCTTCAAATATTCTTGTATTATTCTGTCTATATGTCATGGCGGTCTTAATGTCTTATATTGTTCTAAGCGTCGCGTTTGCACAATGCACATCATTTTTTTTAGTATTATTTATAGTTCATGAATCGTTACGGAGTTACATACATATAATAAGGTTTACATACTACGAACCAAAATTCTTTAACATTCGTATTGTCAGTATATCATATCGATTTCATGGTCATATGATGTATGACGGGGTTCACAATTAATGTAAGTTTTATGAAAGTAAGCATCACCTAATATTATTTATCGATCACAGAACAATAAGTATATTGCGTGCGTTGAATGAGGTTCACATACGACGTTTCAAATTTTTCCAAACAGATTCTGACGATATATCAAATAGATTTTATGGATTTATGTTCTACGCATTGCGGAGTTAACAACGAACACCATCTTTTTTACATGAATGTCATCTGATATCCTGAATATTACGGATTTTCGGTAGTTGGAATGAAATTTACATGTGTCCGATCAAAATTTTTCACATTCGTTCCGTTAACGTATATCGATTTTACTGTCACAGAGAATTTTACGCATTGTACGGGTTAACAATGGGTTAACAATGTACATAATTTTTTGGTGCATCATCAAATATAATTTATCTAACACGAAATATTACGTTTTCTGTACGTTGATTGAGATTTATTTACATATTTCACTCCAATTTCTTCACATTTACTCTTTCATGTATCATTTCGATTTTTGTAATTTTATTGTTCTACTCATCGCTAAGTTCACAATGGACACAATCTTTTTGAATACAAATATCATCTAATATTATTTTTCGAACCTGAATTATTACGGAATTCCGGTAATATCAGGTATACACATGGATTTTCAAATTTTCCACATTTGCTCTGTCAACATAAATTGTCAACTTTTTCATCCGACATTATTCTACTTTTCGCATGATTCACAATGTCAAAGTTATACTTATACATTATAATTATCTAATAATATCTATCAATACTGAAGTATTACGGAGTTTCGGTATATGGAATGAGGGTTTTCCCATGAACATTCAAAATTTTCCATATTCATTTTTCCAGTATATCATTACGGTGTTAAGATCTTATGCTATTTTACGCATCGCGGATATCACAACGGACACAATACTTTTGTACGAAAACGTGATCAAATGTTATTTACAGTGCCTGAAATGTTGTGAATTCACGTTAGGGGAATGAGATGATCATTCAAAATTCCACGCTTAACGAGGTCACTATTACCCTCATTTCTTCCTACATATCATATAATACCGTCTATCGCGCCTGAAATTTTACACAGTACAGCAACGTAGAATTTTGTTTACATATACCATATTGAAGTTTTCCAAATTCATTGAAATAAACCATGTTGATTTTATTGTGTTATATTATGCTACACAATGCGGGAATCCATATGAATGCCATGTCTTTGTTCGCAAATCTCGTCTAATCTCATTTATTGAGCCTTAATTATTACGGACTTTCTGTATGGAATGAGATTTATATATTACCATTCAAAACTTTCCACATATATTCCGTCACTATATCAATTACATTTTATGGCCTAATAAATTTCTACGCATCATGGGGATCATAATGACCACCATTTCATTGTATACAAATCATATAATTTTATGTACCTCGCCTGAAAAATACGGTGTGTAACAACGTGGAATGTTGTTCACAAAAGTTTTCACATTCATTCTCTCAACATACAATGTTGGCGTCATTGTCTTATATTATTATACGCATTACGGGAATCGCAGTGAACACTATTATTTGTTTGTAAATATCACTTGATACTATGAAACGAGCCTGGAATGTTACGGACTTCCGGTACGTGGATTGATGTTTCAACTTAACCATTGAAAATTATTCACATCCATTCTGCCTATATATCACATCGATTTTATTGCCTAATAGTATTCTACGCATCACGATGTTAACAATGACCACAACTCCTTTGTACATAAGTATCTTCAAATAAAATCTATCACGCTCACGAAGTCATACGAAGTACCGCAACATGTAATGTTGTTTATATATGTCAATTCAAAATTTTCCACATTCATTCTGTCAATACTCCATATCGACTTTACTATATTATATTATTCTACGCTTTGCTGGATTTTCAATGAATGCCACTTTTTGTTCGTAAATATCTTCTAGTACTATTTAACGAGCCAGCATTTTTTCGGATTATCTATACCTGGAATGAAGTTTACATACAACGATTCGAAATTTTCCGCGTTCATTCTGTCAAAATTTTATATCAATTTTGTGGTCCAAATATATTCTACAAATTACGGCGTTCACAACGCCAACCACTTTTTTGTACATAAGTATCATCTATTATTACCTATGGACCCTGGACCCTGAAATTTTACAGAGTAGAGCAACAGGGAATGTCGTTTACATATTTTGTTTAAAAAATTTCCAGTTTCATTCTATCAATATACCGTATCAGTTTCATTCTGTTACATTATACTCCGCATTGCGGGATTCACAATGAACGCTATTTTTTGGTTCGTAAATATCATCTAATGTTATTTAACGATCCTGAAGTATTACGGACTTCCGGTACGAGGATTGAGGTTTAAAAATGCAATTCAAAATTTCCACATGCATCCTGTCAATATATTGTAAAGAATGTATGATGTTATATTAACCTTCTCAACTGAGATTTAACAATGAACCTCATCTCACTGTACACAAATACCACATTTCACTGTACATCATCCTATATTATTTATCGAGGATGTAATGAATCGGTGTTCAAGTACGTGGAATGAGTTTCACATTCGATACCACAATAGTTCTGTCAATTCGTCATATCGATTTTATTGCCTGATATCATTGTACGCATCGCGGAGTTCGTGATTAACATCATTCCTTCTAACATAAATATTATTTATCAAACCTGCAATACTACTAACTTCCAGTACGTTAACTATGGTTTATATATGACTATACAAAATTTTCCAGATTCATTTTGTCACCATAACATGTGGACCTCATCATACCATATTATTTTATGTACCGCGGTATTCACACTGAACATTATATTATGTACATTAACAACACCAGTAGTTTTTGTCTAGCATGAAATTCTTCTCAGTTCAGACGTGAAGACACATATGACAATTCAGATTCATCAATATTCATAAAGCCAATGTATCGTATCGACTTTATGGCTTTTATATTGTCCTACGCATCACAACACAATTTTTTTAATATATAACGACCATGCAATATTATATATCATCAAAGGAATAATACGTTCCTCCGGTACGGATGGGACATACGATTCAACTTATTCTATGTTCACTTTATCAACAGATTATCTCGCTCTGATGATCTTATATTATTCTGCGAATCGCAGGTGTCAAAATGAACAAAGTTTTTAATATTAAACTACGATTCAGTACTATTTTTCGTTCCCCAAGTGATACGCTTCACCGGTACGGATCGGGGCTAACATATTGTCACTCAAAATATTCTATGTTCATTCAATCAAGATATTATATCGATCTGATAGTCTTCGTTATTCTGCGGATCTCATGAATCATAATGAACACAATTTTTCAATATATAACGACGTTCCAATATTATTTATCGTCCCCGAAATGATAGGCTCCTCTGGTACGAATCGGGGCTTACATATGATTATTCAAAGTGTACTACATTCATTGTATCAATGTATTATCCAGATCTGATGATCTTATATGCTACTATGCATCGCGGGAATCAGAACGGACAGAATTGTTTTATATATCACGACGGTCTAAAATTAGTTTTGTTGTACAGTTATGGAGTAAGCTTTACACTTGACCATTCAAAACATACCGCATTCATTCAGTCAGTAGATCATATCGATTTTATAGTCTTATGTTATTCTATGCTGGGATCAGAATGAACAGTTTTTGGACATAAATATCATCTAAGAATTATCAAGCCTGCAATTTTGTCAATTACTGGAACGTTGAATCAGGTTTACACATGAAGCATCGGAATTTTCGTCACTAATTCTGTCCACGAAAGAAATCGATTTTACGACCTTGTATTATGCAACGCGGGTATCACAATGAGCCGTTTCGCGATATTGAGCGATCACAAATCACCATTTTTATGGACGTAATATTCCATCTAATATTATTCGTCGAGACTGAATCATATCGGAGTTCCATAACGAGTAATAGAGATTCATATATATCCAATCGATAGTTTTCCACATCATTCAGCCAAAATATTATATCGATTTTACTTCTCAATATTATTCTACGCAACGAGGGTTCCACAATGAACAACATTTTTTCACATAAATGTTTCTAGTAAACATACATTAAACATAAATGTTTAATAGTATTTAATATGCCTGAATTGATATGGAATTACGATACGTGAAATGAGATATACATTGTACATAATGACAGTTCAATACATTCTACATTCTTTCGGTCAATACATGGTACCGATTCTATTGTCTTATATTCTATTGTCTTATTCTGAGCATCACGGTGTTTAGAATGAACACCAGTATTTTGTACAAAGTATGATGTAATATTATTTAAAAATCCTGATTTACGACGGAATTTCGGTACGTCGAATGATGCTTATATATGACCATTCAAATTTTTCCGCATTTATTTTGTCAATATATAAAATGTTATTTATGTTATTGTACTGCTCGTCGTATCAAGGCATATGAACATCATTTTTTTTTATATAAATATCATCTAATATTTATCGAAACTGGATAAATAAGGATTTCCGATACATGAAATGTGGGTCCCATATGGCCATTCAAAATTTTCCACATTGATTCTGTCAATACATCATATCAATTTTATGTTCACATATACATCGCATCGCTGGGTTCACTACGAACACCTTTTCTTGGGAAACAGATAACATCTGATATTATTTATATCGAGCCTGACGTATTACTGTGCTCCGGTACGTAGAATGAGGTGTGCGTGTGCGTGCGTGCGTGCATGCGTGTGTGTGTGTGTGTGTATGTGTGTGTGTATGACCATTAAAATTCTACCACATTCATTCCGCTAATATATCATATCGATTTTATTGTCTATTGTGTTCTACGCATCGTGGAACTTCCACGTAACAAAATTCTTTAACATAAATGTCATATGATATTGTTTATCGAATAGCAAATATTATGCATATCCTGTATGTGGAATGAGGCTTAAATATCACGCTTCAAAACTTTCAACAAAACTTTCTAAATATATATCATATATATTTTATTGAATTATGTTATTTCACTTATCGAGGAGCTTTCAGTTAACACAATTCTTTGCACATTAATATCATGAGAAACTATTTCTAGCCTGAAATGATACGAACTTCCGATACGTGGAGTGAGTTTTACATTTGTCACGTCAAAGTATTCGACAACTATTCTGTCAATATATCAAATATTATTTTGTGGTCTCTTATTATTTTACGCATAGCAAGGTTCACAATTGTTTCAATTATTTGTACATATACATGATCTTATATTTTTCATCGAGCCTGAAATACTACGGTGATTCGGTACGGGGAATGACGGGTATATATGACCATTCAAAATATTCCACATTCATTATATCTATCACATCGAATTTATGGCCTTATTCTAATCATCGTGAACTTCAGAATGAACGCCATTTTCTTTTACACAAATATAATACAATATTATTTATTGAGCATAAAGTACCACGATGTCCCGGTATTTCGAATGAGGTCTGCATATGACAGTTCAGAATTTTCCGCAGCCATTCTGTCAATATATTATATAGATCTAAATGTCTTATATATTTCTACGCGTAGCGGGGTACACAATGGAGTTCCTTTTTTTACCGTTACAATACTTTAGTTATTTAAAGAGCCTGAAATTTTTCGGTGTTCCGGTAAGTCGAATGAAGTTTACATATGCACATTCAAAACTTTTCACATTCATTCTGACGATTTACCGTTTCGGTTTTACGGTCTTATATTATTCTTCGCATCGCGGAGATCCCAGTGGACAACATTTTTTTCTACATAAATACGATATACTATTATATATCGGACTTGTTATATTACGGATTTCTTGTACGAGGATTGTACGAAGTTTACATATGGCGCTTCAAATTATTCCACATTTATTCTGTTAATAAATCATATTAAGACTTTAATGACTAATAACTTTCTGCGCATCACGGGCTTCACAATGACCATACCTTTATACATAAAAATTATTTAATAATATCAATCCAGCCACATATATTGCGGAATACAGTAATGTGGAATGTCTACATATATCAATTCAAAATATTCCAAATTCATTGTGACAGTATAACATGCCGATTTTGTTTATGACATTATTCTACGTGTTCGTGATTCGTAGTGAAAGTCATTTTTTTCATAAATATCATCTAATACCATTTAACCAGCCTGAAGTAATTCAGACTTAATGTATGTGGAATGAGGTTTACATATGAACATTCAAAATAGTCCACATTCATTCTGTCTGTATATCATATTGATTTTGTAGACTAATAAAACTCTACGCCTCAGGGTGTTTACAGTGACCACCATTTTTTTGTTCACAAATATCATAAAATGTAGTCTATCGCGGGTGAAATATTACAGAATACAGCATCGTGGAATTCTGTATACATATATTAACTGAATATTATACACACTCATTCTATCGATATAATATATAAATTTTTTGTCTGATATTATTATACGCTCTGCGGGGTTCGTAATTAACGCCATTCTTTGCACCTAAATATCACCAAATATTATTTAACGAGCCTGATATATTATAGATTTCCGGTACGCGGAATGAGGTTTACACTTGACCATTTAAAATTTTCCACACTAATCAATACATCGACAATACATCAAATCAACTTTATGGCTTAATGATATTCTACACATCACGGGGATCTCAATAATCACCATTTATTTGTAAATAAATATCATCTAATAATACTTACGCGCCTAATATGTTACTGAGTAAAGTTTCGTGGAATGTTGTTAACATATACCAGAAATTCAAAATTTTCCATATTCATTCTGTCAATATAACGTTCCGATTTCATTGTCTTATAGTATTCTACGCATTGCGGGATTCGCAATGACAGTCATTTTTTTGTTCATAAAAATCATCCATTCTTATTTAATGAGCCACAAATATTGCGGATTTTCGGAACGTGAAGCGAGATTTACATATGACCATTCAAAATTTTCCATATTCATTCTGACAATACGTCATAAAGATTTTGTTGCTTAGTTATATTCTCCGCTTCACGAGGTTCATAATAACCAAAATTTTTTTTGTGCATATCATCAAATATCATCTAATACTCTCTATCAAGCCTAAAATACTTCTGAGTATAGCAACGTGAGATGTTGTATCCATATGTCAAGTCTAAATTGTCCACAATCATTCTGACAATGTACCATACCGGTACCTGTACCATCGTTGCCTTATATTATTCTACGCATTGCGTGAGCAATTAACGCCATTCCTCTTTTTCTAATATTATCAAATATTATTTAACGAGACTGAAATGTTACGGTCCTCCGTACTGAGAATACTTACATATGACGATTCAAATTTTTCGACATTCAATCTGTTGTTATATCATATCGAACTGATTGACTTATATTATTCAATGCATCGCGGGCATCACAATGGACACCAGTTTTTGATAATAAATATCATCTCACTTCGTGACGAATAAAAATTTTCGTCATTTATGTTGTCAGTGCATCATTAGGATTTGACGGTCTAATATTATTTTATTCATCTCGGGGTTCTGAATGAACTGCATTCCATTCTACATAAATATCATGTAAATTTATCTGCGGACCCCGAAGTCCGGCACTGAATTATTCTTACATATGACCGTTCAAAACATTCGACTCCCATTTTGTCAATATATCAGATCGATAAAGTGATCATATAGTTTTATACGCATAGCGAATCACAATTATCTCCATCCTCTTACACATAAATATCTTTCACAATTATCTCCATCCTCTTACACATAAATATCTTCCCACATCTATTTTTACTTATCTATCCTGAAATATGATATTTCGTCAAAGACAGATACTTACATATGACGATTCATAATATTCGACATTCTTTCTGCAAATGTATCATATTAATCTGAGTGCATTATATAATTATTCGCATCGCAAAAATTACAATGAACACCATTTTTCTGCAGAACTGTCGTATAAATCTATCTGTCGACACTGAAGTGTTACGGTCCTTATGCACTGATACAGTCTTACAGATCACGAAACAAAATTTTCGAGAATCATTTTGTCAGTACATCGTACAGATCTGATTGTTTATATAAATCGACGCAACTCGAGGGTCTCAATGAACACCATTCTTTTTTTGTATATCGATCCTGAAATATTACGCTTCTCCGGATCGGGTTTCATATGAATCAAAGATTCAGACATTCATTCTACAAATAGAAGAAGTCGATCTTATAATATTCTACGCATCGCGAGTGTCACAGAGAACATTACACTTTTTACCTGAATATCATCTAATATTATTTATCAGATTTGAATTATGCGGTCCTCTGGTACAGATAGGAGCTTACATTTTGATGATTAAATATTTTCGTCACACAACCTGTCAGTATATGACATCGGCTTGATGATCTTCTATTATACTACGAATCGAGGGGGTAATAATTTTTAAATATTAAATAACAATAATATAAATAATAACAAATTTTTAAATATTAAACAACAATTTAATACTTTATATTCCCCGAAATTATACGGTCCTCCGGTACGGATGGTGGATTACATATGATAATTCAAAGATTTTACATTCGTTCTACCAATATATATTCTTGATCTGATGGTTTCATATTATTCTACCCATGGCGTGATCAAATAAACACAATTTTTTAATATATAACGACGATACAATATTATTTACTGTCACCAAAGCAATACGATCCTGTAATACAGATCGAGGCTTAGATACGATGATTTAAAATATTTTACATTCACTCTATCAATAGATCTCTGATGGTCTTTTCTCTGATGGTCTTTTCTTATTCTGCCTATTGCGGGGACCACAATGAACATAATTTTTTAATATAGAATTACAATTTAATATTATCTATTGTCTCCGAAGTAGTACGCTACTCACGTACGGTTCGGGGTTTACATATGATGTTTCAAAGTATTCTAAATTCACCCTCTCAACAGATTATCTCCCTCTGATTGCCGTATACTAATCTACGTATACGTACTAATATACTAATCACATTGAACGCAATTTTTAAATATACAACAACGATTTAGTCTTATTAATACAATCCTCCGATACGATTCGGGGATTACATTTGGTAATTCAAAATATTCACCGTTCACTCTTACAATATTCTAACTCGGCCTGATGGTATTATTTAAATTATTATAACCATCGTGGGTGCCAGAATGAACAAATTTTTTAGTATAAAATAATGATTTGGTATTATTCATTGTCCCCGAAATGATACGATGACCCGGTACTGACCTACATATGATCAGTCACAATATCAATAATCTTTCCCGAAATAATAATATCGTCCTGTACTGTCCGAGGCTACTATTGGTATTTCAAAATATTCAACATTTACTCTATCAATATATTATCTCCCTTTGACGGTCTTATATTATTATACGCATCGCGAGGATCACAGTAAATCCAACTTTTTAATATATAACTACAATCAAATATTATTTGTCGTCTCCGAAATATTACGCTCTCCCAGTACGGCCCGGGCTCACGTATGATTATTCAAAATACCGTACATTCACCCTATCAACAGATTATCTCGAACTGACTGCTTTGTATTTTTCAACGCATCGCGGGTACCAAGATCAACAAATTTGTTTAATGTAGAAAAACTATTTAGTATTATTTACCGTCCCCGAAGTAATAGTGTTCCTACGGTTCAGGGCTTACATAATTCAAGATGAATGATTCTACATTCACGCTATCAGTAGATTATATAGTTTTAAATATATAACCACTATCCAACATTATTTGTCATCCCCGGAGTAATACGCATCTTTTACGGATTGGGGTTTACATATTATAATTCAAAATACTCTACGTTCACTCAGTAGATTATCTCCCTCTATATATACTTATAGAGGGAGATTATCAGTAGATTATCTCAGTAGATTATCTCCCTCTAATATATACTTATATTATTTTATGCATCGCAGAAATCACAATGAAAACAATTATTTAATATGAAGCGACGTTCTAATGTTATTTATAGTCCAGGAAATAACTCGCTCCTCCGGAAAGTATAGGGGACTACATATGTCCATTGAAAATATTCTAAATTCTTCCTATATATTATCTCTATTTTATTATCTTATATATTCTGCGCATCGTGGATGTCAAACTGAACAGAATTGCTTAATATGAAGTAACGATTAAATGTTATTTATTGTCCCCGAAGTAATACGATCCACCGTTTTGGGCCTCACATATGACCATTTAAAATATTCGACACTCATTCTATTAATATATTATCGCGATCTGATTCTCTTCTATTATTCTACGCTTCACGGGCATCAGAATGATGGAATTTTTTTACAAAACGTCATTTTAGGCATTTAACGCATTATTTATCGAACCCAAAATTTTGCGATAATCCGGTACGTATCGTGGCTTACATATGATCATTTAAAATGTTCTATATTCATTCTTTCAATATATTATCTTTGTCTGTTCGTCTTATACTAATATACGCTTCGCGAGTCACATTGAAGTTTCTTTATATTGAAGCAGTGACTAAGCATTATTTATCGTCCCCGAAATAATACGCTCCTCCGATGCAAATCGAGGCTTACATATGGTCTCTCCAAACATTCTACATTCACTCTATCAATTTGATTATGAATTTGATGATTATCTCCCTGTGTTCATCTTATATTATTATACACATCATGGAGAGCACAATGAATACAATTTACCACAATATAACGTCGATCCCATATTATTTATCATCTCCGGAGTAAAACGTTCCACTTGTATAAATTGGCGCTTACATATTATCATTCAAAACATTCCACGTTCACTCTATCAATAGATCATCTCCCTCTAATGGTCTTATAATATTCTACGCACCTCGGTGAACACAATGAACGCAATTTTTTAATACAAAACTACGATTCCATACAATTTGTCCCCGAAATCGTGCGTTCTAAATATTAAGCATTCACTCTATTATTTCTCTCTGAATGTTTTTTATTACTCTACGCATCCCTGAGCACAATGAACAAAATTCCTTAACGTATAAATGCGATTAAATATTATTTACTGTATCCGAAATTATACGCTACTCCGGTAGGTATCAGAGCTTAGGAATGATAATTCAAGAAATTCTAAATCTCTTCTACCAATATCTCTTCTATCACCATGTTCTTATGTTAGCGCACGGCCGGTATCACAATGACAACTTTTTACTATAGCGACGATTCGATTTTAGTTATCTACCCCGAAGTGATACGCTAAGCGGGTAACGGTGGGTTTCATACGATCATTCAAATATCCTATATACAATCCACCGATAGATTATATCGCTCTGCTGGTCTTATATTGTTCTATGCACCGTGGGGTTCACAATGCACACCTTTTTTTAATATACAATGAATATCCAATTTAACTTATCGTCCCCGAAGTAATACGATCATCCGGTACGCATCAGGGCTTACATATGAGCATTAAAAATGTACTACATTTATTCTATCAATAAATTATTTCCCATTAATTGTCTTATATTGTTCAATGCACAGCGGCAACCAAAACGAACAAAATTATTTAATATACAAATACGTTAAAATATTATTTGTGTATCTAGAATTATTACAGTCCATTGGGTCTGATAGGTGCTAATATATGACGAATAAAGATATTTGAAATTCTTAAATGTAACTTTTGGATCTGATGACCTTATAATGTTTTGTACATCTCGGTAATCTCAATGAGCACCTTTCTTCACTACATAATTTTATCTTACTTTATCGTCCTTCGGATATTACTCTCCGCCCTACTTATAGGAGCTTCGCAATTACGCATCAAAATTTTTGACATTCAATCTGCCAGTTAATCATATCGACCTGTTTTTCTTCTATTCTATATATTGTTTAATTTTCTGTATCGAGCCTGAAATGTTACGTTCTTCCGACACTAATAGCGTCATACATATAACGAATCAAAGATTTAGATATTCTGTCAATATATTATATCGATCTGATGCCTTATTGTATTATACGCATCGTGGTAAACACAATGAGTATCATTCCTTACTACATAATAATCATCTTACTTTATTTAACGTTTCTGAAGTATTACGGTCTTCCGGAAGTAATTGGGGCTTTCCAATGACGCATCAAAATTTTCGACCTTCAGTATGACAGTAAATCGTATCGATCTGATGTTCTTATATTATTCTGCATTTCGCGGGGTACACAATAAACACCATTCTTTTCTACAAAAATGTTATCTAATTTTATTTATCGGCTCCGAATTGTTACTGTCTGCCTTCACTGACAGGGTCTTACATATGGTGTATCAAATCTTTCGACGTTAAATCTGTCCATATAGAGTATCGATCTGATAGTCTTATATTATTCCATGCTTCGCGGGGACCACAATGAAGACCTTTCTATTTTACATATATGTCATCTAATTTTATTTATCTACCCTGAAATGTGACGATTCTCCGAGACTAATAGTAGCATACATATGACGAATCAAAATTTTCATCATTGAATCTGTCAGTACATAATGCTGATCTGACGGTTTTGTATTATTCTACGCATCGCGGGTTTGTTATGAACACCATACTTTTACACAAATATCAACTAACTTTACTTATCGACCCGGAAACGTTACGTACCTGCTGCACGGTAGGTACTTGCATTTGACGAATCAAAATTTTCGACTATCATTCTGTCAGTATACAATATCCTTCTGATGTTCTTATATTGTTCTACGCATCGCGGGGTTCACAATTAACACCATTCTTTTTTACATATAAACCATCTAACTTTATTTAGCGAACCAGACGTATTACGGTCCTCAGGCATTAATAGTTGCTTACATATGACGAAACAAAATTTTCGACATTCATTCTGTCAATCATTATCGATATAATTGTTTCACATGGTTCTATGCATCGGGACATTCACTGTCAACATAATTCTTTTCTTCATTAATATCATCTAATACTATTTACCGAGCCTTAAATATTACGGTGTTCCGGTATGTGGAATCATGTTTACATATGACAATCAAAAATTATTCAACTTTCATTCCGTCATATATCATATTGTTTTCATGGCCAAATATTATTCCACGAGTTCACAATTAACACCTTTTCTTGTACAGATGTATTATTATCTGAAATTTTTTATTGAGACTGAAGTATTACTGAGGTCCGGGAGTATAAATGAGATTTACGTATGAGTCTTCAAAGCATTCCACATTCATTCTGTCAGTATATTATATCGATTTTATGGTCTCGTGCAGTGCTACACATCGCGTGGTTCCCAATGAACACTGTTCTCCTGTATAGAAATATCATCCAATAATTTTTATCTATCCTGAGGTACTAAAGTGTTCTGGTACGTCGAATGGTGATCACCATCCATTATTTTCCAAATTTATTCTGTCAAAATATCACGTAGATTTTATAGTTCTTATATAGTTCTTAGATAATTCTTTTATAGTTCTTATATATCTTATATTATTATTTTATCATATAGTATAATCTTATAATTACTATAATGTATTATTATTATTATATAATCAATTATTATCTTATCACAATAGTATCGTATATTATTTTTAATATATTATTATTATTATATAATCAATTATTATCTTATCACAATAGTATCGTATATTATTTTTCGCATCGCTAAATTCACAACGAAAATCTATTCTTTTTATATAAGTATCATGTAATATTATTTATCTAGCATGAACATTGCGGGTTTCCGGTGTGTGTAATTAGGATAACATAATACCCTTCCAAATATTACACATTCATTTCGGCAATATCGTACTGATTTCATGGCCTTATAATATTCTACAAATGGCGGGGTTAACAATGACTAAGGTTTTTTGTTTGAAAAATATCATCTAATATTATCATCTTATTTCTCGAGACCGAATTATTTCGGAGTACTTGTATGTCGAATGATATTTACGTATGACATTTTGGCATTCATTCTATCATTATATCATATCGATTTTATTGTTTCATGTTGTGCGTTGGTCTCAATGAACACAAATCTTTTGTATATAGACGTCATCCAATATTATTTTTGAAATTGTAGTATTACGGTTAACTCACGACCTCTAAAAATTTTCTAAAATTTTTCACGTGTATCTTATCGCCCTGATGTTTCTATATTAATCCACGAATCACAGATGTGATAATGAATAGCATCCTTCTCTACATTAATATGACCTAATTTCATTTATCGACCCTGAATTATTAAGGTCATCCAGCTAAGGACATGTGCTAACAAATGACGATTCAAGATTTCCGAAATTCATACCGCCAAAACGTTATATCGACCTGAAGGTCTTATATTATTCCACGCAGAGCGGGAATCACAATGGACTTCAGTCTTTTCAACATAAATATCATCTAATTTTGTATATCGACGATGAAATATTAAGGTCATCCGGAATTATTGGTACTTACATATAAATAATAAATGCTATTGGTATTAATTCTGTCAATATATGATATTGACAAGATAGTCTTATATTATTCTGCGCTTCACGAAAATCTTAATACACACCATTCCTTTGTACATAAATATCATCTAATTCTATTTCTCGGCCCTGAAATATTACGGATCTCCGAAACTGATAGTTGCATGCATATGACTAATCAAAATTTCGATATTCGTTCTGACAAAATATCATATCCACATGGTGGTCTCCATTTATTCATCGCAATGAGGACCAATATTTTGTACATATATACCATCTGACTTTATTTATCCACCTAGAAATATTACGGTAATCCGGCACTGACTGGTGCTTAAATATGATCGATCATATCGATCTGAGGCTGTATATTATTGTACACATCGCTGGGGTCAGAGTGTACACCGTTCCTTTCGATATATATGTCATTAATGTTTAATTATCGGCACTGAAATATGACGTTTCTTTGGCACAGATAAGTGTTTCCGATTATACATCAAAATTGTCGTCAGTACATTTGTCAGTATTACATACCGAGCTGATCGTCTTGTATTATTCCACGCATCGACGAACAACATTCTCTTCTTAATAAATATCTTCTATCTTTATTTATCGACCTTGAAATTTTACGGACCTCCGTCACTGATATCTATCTGGTGGACTTATATTATTCGTGGGGATACATCGTGGGGATCATAACTCACACCATTCTTTTCTACATAAATATGAATTAGTTTTATTTATAGATCCTGAAGTATTGCGGTCTTCTAGCATAGATTATGGCTTACATATGACAAAACAGAAATTCAAAAAATACTCTGACAATACAATATATCGAGCTTATGGCCCAATATAATTCTACGCATCACAGATAGCACAATGAATCCCACTTTTTTTTGTATGAATATCATCTAATAATATAGATCCTAATATTATAGTACTCCGATACTGATGGTGGGTTACATATGACGAATCCCTAATTTCGACATTCATTCTGTCAATATATAATATCGACCATATATTCGTGCTCCATTCTACTCGTCGTACAATTCACAACAATATTTCTACACAAATATCATCTTGTTTAATACATTGACCGCGAAATATTAAGGTCCTCCGTCACTGATAGTTGTTTACATACTATGAACCATAATTTTCGACATACATTCTGTCATTGCATCATATCGATTTGATAGCCTTGTATAATATCACACATCTCGGTGAACACAATTCCTTTCTGCTTTAATATCAATTTATTTTGTTTATAGACCTCGAAATAATACGTCTTCCTGACCTGATAGATGCTTACATTTGATGAATTAAAATTTTCGACATTCGTTCTGTCTGTATATCATATTATATTAATCTTATGGACTTCTATAATTCTACGCATCGCGGCGTTCACAATAAACACCATTCTCTTCTAGATAAATATTTAGCCAATACTATGTTATGACCCTGAAACATTACTATCCTTGTAATTAATATCCGTTTACATAAAACGAAACAAAATGTTCGACATCCATTCTGTCAAAACATCATAACGATTTGAAGTTCATATACTTTTAAACATATGGCGGGTAATCAATGAACACCATCCATTTCAACATAAACACAATCTAACATTATTTATTGACCTTAAAATATTTAGGATCACATTCACTGATAAGGGCTTACGTATGACCCATCAATATTTTCGATATTCACTCTGTCAGTATATCATTTCGACCTGATGATCTGATATTCTTATATCCATTGAGGAGATTACAATGAAATACATTCTGTATTACACAAATATAATCTAATTTTATTTATTGACCCTGAGGTATTACGGTAATTCGGCACTTATAGGGGCTTACACGAGACGAAACAAAAATTTCGTCAATCTTTTTGTCAGTATATTAAATCGATATTGTGGTTTTTAATTATTCCACGCATCGCAGGTCTCTCAATGTACACTATTCTTTTCTACATAAATAGCATTCTCATTTTCTATATCGACTCAGAAGTGTTACGTTCCTCCGGCACTAACTACTGTTTACATATGAGAAATCACATATTTTGGCATTCATTCTATCAATATATCATCTCGAACTGCATGTCTTATATAATTCTACGCATCGCGGGGATGAAACGCATCGCGGGAATGAACATTGTTCTTCATATATATGTATAATCTAACATTATCTATCGGCCATGAAATATTACTGTATTTCGGCACTGGTAGGTATATGACGGATAAAATTTTTCGACACTAATTCTGTCAATACATCATATCGAACTGACTGTCTTATATTATTTTTGGCATCGCGAGTATCACAATTTGAAGTCTGAATATCATCTAATTTTATATACCGATCCTGAAATATAACGGTACTTCGACACTGACAGTATCTTACATATGTAGGATCAAAGTTTACGGCATACAATCTATTAATATATCATATCGAATTGATGGCCTTATATAATTCTACGTATTTCGATCACTATGAACTCCATTCTTTTCTTCATATATATCATTTAATATTGTTTACCGATCCTGAAATATTACGGACTTCCGACAGGGCTAGTGGCTGTAGTGTGCACCATCGACATTTTCTTCATTCAATCTGTCAGTGTGTCATATCATCCTAATGGTCTTGTATTAAAATTAGATGATATTTATGTAGAAAGGAATGGTGTTCATTCCTTTCTACATAAATGATTCCCGTAGAATAATGTAAGATCATCAGATCGATATGATGTATCGACTGTATGAATGTCAAATATTTAGAATCATATGTAAGTAACTGTCAGTGCCGCAGGACCGCAACGTTTCAGAATCGATAAATTAACTAAATGATATTTATGTAGAACAGAATGGTGTTCGTTATTATACCCAAAATTGGATTATATTTATGTAGAAAATATTGGCGTACATTGTGGACATCGCACTTCGAAGAATAATATGGGACCATCAGATCGATATGGTATACGGACAGATTGAAAACATTGATACGTCATATTTAGATAATGATCTCTGATCCTTTTACGGAGGACTGTAATCCTTTAAGATTGAAAAATACATTTATTGATATCTGTGTAGAAACGTGTGGTAATAATCGTGAACTCCTCGATTCATAGAATATTGTAAGACCATCAGATAGTTATGATATCTAGACCGATTGATTGTCGAAGATACGCTTTATGTAAGTCTCCATCAATGCCAGCGTACAGTAATATTTCTGGTTCGGTGAATAAAATTGGATGGTATTTAGGTAGAAATGAATGGTGTCCATTGTGATGCCTAGAATAGTGCCCGCGATGCCTAGAATAGTACGAGACCATCAGACATATGTGTATATTGTCAGAATTGATGTCGAAATTATTGAATGGTCATATGATTGACCCGAAACATACTGAAGGCCCGTGATATTTTGGGATCCACAAATGTTATTCAATCGCCGTTATATTAAAAAATTTAGAAAATTGTGATCCCCGCGTGGCGTTGAATAATATGAAACAGTCAGATCGGGATAATATACTGTCAAAATGAACGTCGAATATTCTGAGTGATGTAAGCCACGTGTCGCACCATCATATTTGGAGTACATAGTCATATCAGATAATAATACTATATTGTCGTTATATACTAGAATACTGTTTTCATTCTGAATTCCTCGATGCATGGGAAAATATAAGAATTAGTACGAGACAATATATTTGCAGAGTGAATTTCGAATGTTTCGGACTGACAAATGTAAGCTAGGGAATGTACCGGGAGACCGTATTCCTGTTGTGTTGATGAATATTGTTAAAATGCCGTTATATTTTTAAAAAATGTGTACATTGAGATCCCTGCGTTTCGTAGAATTATATAAAGCAATTAGATAGAAATAATGTTTTAACAAATGAATGCCGAAAATTTTGAAATGTCATATGTATGACTCGCATCCTGTCGCAAAAACATGATACTTCGGTTTCGATATATTACATTATATCGTCGTTATATGTAGAAAATTTGTACTCACTGTGATCTTTGCGATACGTAATAGATCGCTGGAACATCAGATCTTGTCAATGTACTCCGTAATATTTCAAGCGCGGCAGATAATATTAAACAATATTTTTGTAGAAAGGAATGACGCTGCGAACCTCGTGACGTGTAGAGTATTATTAGGCCACAAAATCGATATGGTTGGTATATTGGGAGAATGTATGTGGAATGTTTTGGAGCGACATGTGCAACCCTCAGTCCACACAGGATTACCGTAATACTTCACTCTCTATTGCTAATATTAGATAATAGTTATGTACTAAAGAATGGAGTTAATTCCGAACCCCACAAAGCGCAGCAGAGTATAAGACAATGAAATGGATATGATATACCGACAGAATGGATGTGGAATATTTTGAAAGACATATGTAAACCGCATTCCACGCTCCGCATTACCGTAATACTTCAGTCCCGGTAAATAATATTAGATGATACTTACAAACAAAAAAATATGTTCACTGTGAACCTCGCCATTCGTAAAATAATATCAGATCATAAAATCTATAAGAAATACTGACACAATGAATGTAGAGGATTTTGAATGACGATACGTTAAGCTTATTTCACGTAGAGGAACCCAGTAATAATTCAGGGTCAATAAATATTGTTAAATGATATTTATATACAAAAAAATGGATTTCATAGTGAAGGCCGATGTGTGGAATAATATGAGGTCAAAAAAATATACTGACGGAATGAATGTGGAAAATTCTGAAATGTAATATGTAAATCTCATTCAACGTACCTGAAATCCGTAACATTTCAGATAAAATAAATAACATTAGAAAATATTGCATAAAAAATAATGTAAGGCAATAAAATCAATATGATATACTGACAGAATAATTGTGGACAATTTTGTATAATCATATGTAAACCACATTCTACGTACCTGAATTCCGTAATACTTTGGGATCCCTATACAAAATTAGATGACATTTACAGACAAAAGATGCCGTTCATTGCGGATACCGCAATGCGTAGAATTATATAAGGTAATGATGCCGAAATGTTATATTGACACAATGAAGTTGGAAATTTTTTAGTTTCCATGTTGCTGTACCTCGTAAAATTTCAGGCGCGATATATAATATTTGATAATATTCATGTACACTAAATGATCTTTCTAAACAGCGTGTTGCGTAGAATATTATTAGGCCATAAAATCCATATGATATTTATGACAGAACGGATATGGGAAATTTGGTCATGTGTGGTCATATGTGAACTATATATCACGTTCCTGAAATATGTATAATTTCTGGCACGATGAATAGTATTAGATGATCTTTATGTACAGAAAATGGTGTTCATTGTGAATGCTACGTTGTGCAGAATAATAAAAGATCTTAAAATCTAAAAATATGATATTAATTTATCTATTTTTTTTTTTATCTTAAAAAATAAAAATATGATATGATGATAGAATGAATGTGGAAAATTTTGAAGTGACAAATGTAAACTTTATTTCGAATAATGGAAATCCGTAATATTTCTGTTTCGATAAGTAATATAGGATGGTATTTACGTACAATTGTTTGTGTTCTATTATGAACCCCTCGTTGCGTAGAATAATATAATATCATACAATTGAAACACCATAAAATTGATATATTGACAAAATGACTGTGGATGAATTTGAGTGACAGTACGAATATTTCAGGCTTGATAAATAATGTCAGACGATATTTATGTACAAAAAATAGCCTTCGCTATAAACCTTGCTATGCGTAGAATAATATAAAACCACAAAATCGAGGTACTGAATAATATATGTGGGTAATTTTGGAGTGTCATGTGCAAACCTATTTCCACGTACCAGTAACCCGCATCATTTCAGGCACGATAAATGATATTTGATGATGTATACCTACAAAAAGATAGTTTTCACGTTGAACCAAGCGATGCGTATGTAAATATGAGAACGTAAATCCGATATGACATTTGCGGATTGAATGTGAAGAATTTGCATTTTCAAACGTGAATCTCATAACAGGTACCGGAAGTGCAACACTTCAGGTTCGACAAATAATATTATAATCATATTTGTGCACAAAGAAATAACGTTCAGTGCATCCACGCGACGCGTAGTGTATGTATTACAGACCATAAAATCAATATGATACATTAGTAGAATGAATGTGGCAATTTTGAATTGTAACTTGTAAACCTAATTTCACGTACGTACACTACGGAATAATTGAGCATATACAAATAATATTAGATAGTCGATGTGTATTAAAGAATTGTGTTCACGGTTATACGCGCGATGCGTATACATGGTATGATCACACTATATTGACGAAATGACTGTTGATAATTTTGAATTGTCCCATGTAAGTCTTGAATCGTACGATTGGACAATCATATTTCAGGACGATACACAATATTATATATTAATTATACAATAAAGAATGGATTCATTGTGATACCACTGCATCGTGGATTGATATAAGACAATCAGTTCGGGATAATACAGTGATACGGTGAATGTTGAATGTACACAACTATCATGTGGAAACTTTATTTCACATAACGTAAGTCCGTAATATTTCAACTTGCATAAGTAGCGTTAAATAGTAGTTATGAATTTAAAAATTGTGTTTATATTTATCCCAGCGATGCGTAGAATAATATAAGACATTCATATCGAGATAATATATTTATATGGTGAATGTCGACAGTTTCAACTATGTCGACAGTTTCAGCATATGTAAAACTCAACGACGTATCGGAACACTGTAACTCACCCTGTTCAGGCTAGTAAAACAATATAAGATTGTTATATACTAAAAAATTCTGTTCATTGATATTCCCCGCGAATTGATATTCACTGCGTAGAATAATATAAGAGGGAAATAAAGATATAGAATACAATCAGAGGGAAATAAAGATATTGTTAGAATGAATGTATAACATTTTGCGTTAGCATATGTAAGCCCTGATCCGTAACGGAGTAGCGTATCATTTGGGGCGATTAAAAAATATTGGATCGTCGTATATATTAAAAAAGTGTGTTCATTGTGATTCCCGCGATGCATAAAATACTATAGGACCATCAGAAGGAGATACATTATCGATGGATTGAATGTAGAAAAAGTTGAATGACCACATGTAAGCCCTGAAACTTATTGGAGGAGCGTAATACTTCGGAGTCGACAAATTGTGTAAGATCGTAGTTATATGTTAAAAAATAATGCTGATTGTGATCTCTGTGACGCTTAAAATAATATAAGGCCATTTAAAATTTCGGACGAATGTAAAAAATTTTGAATAGTCCTATAAAGGATCGAAACGTACCGACAGACCGTAATAATTCGGGTGTGGTAGATAGTATCAAATCTTCGTCATATAATAAACAGTTATGTTCATTGTGATCTCCGCGAAGAATAGAATAACGTAAGATCATCAAATAGTGGTAATAAATAATATTATCCATCTCTTACCGGAGTGCCTCAATATTTCGGCGTTGATAAATAATATTAGACAGTCGTTTTACTTTAAGAAACTCTGTTCTTCGTTATCGTGGCGATGCGTAGAAGAATATAATACAATCAGTTCGAGACAATCTACTGACAGCGTGAAAGCCAAAAATTTCGAATTGCCATGTGTCAGACTGGAGCCATACCGTAGACTGTATTATTTCGAGGACGATAAATAATACTAA
Organism: Lepidotrigona ventralis hoosana; assembly: GCA_002806875.1. Lineage (NCBI taxonomy): Eukaryota > Metazoa > Arthropoda > Insecta > Hymenoptera > Apidae > Lepidotrigona > Lepidotrigona ventralis. The sequence goes on along the minus strand of NIPQ01040740.1, from coordinate 27,000 downwards.
ATCGTTGTTTTATATTAAATAATTAGGATCATTGTAATCCCAGCTTTGCGTAAAAAATAAAGGCCAACAGAGGGTGATATTCTATTGTTTGTGTCAATGTAGAATATTTTAAATGTCCATGCGAAATCTTCGGTCCGTACCGGAGGAGCGTATAGTTTCAGGGACGATAAATATTACTAAATGGTTGTTTTATAATTAAAAAATTGTTCATTTTGATACCCGCGATGTGTAGTATGACAATCAGATGGAGTTAATATGTTGATTGAATGAATGTAGAATGTTTTGAATGATGATATGTAAGCCCCGATACATACAGTAGTGTCGTATTATTTCAGGAAAGATAAGTATCACTAAATCGTGGATTTATATTAAAAAATTTGTTCATTTTGCTACCCGCGACACTTGGAATAACATAAGACAATCAGATCGAGAAAATGTATTGAAAGGATGTATGTTAAATAGTTAGAAGTTTCATTTGTAAACTCCAATCCGTATTGGAGGACCGTAATAATAATTTAGAACCGATAAATAATGTAAGATCATCGTTATATTAAAATATATATTAAAAAAATATATATTAAAAAATTGCTTCAACTGTGATACCGATGATGCGTAGAATAATACAAGGCGATTAGCTTGATATAACATATTGACAAAATGGTAGTCGAAGTTGTTGATGTTCATATATATATCCTAAAACTTATTGGCAGGCAGTAATTCTGTGTGGTCGATAAATTGTGTAACATCGGGGTTATATATTAAAAATTTTGTTTCATTGTGCGATGCGCAGAAATATAAATGACAACCTGCGGTAGATAATCTACTGACAGAGTGATTTTAGAATACTTTGAAACATCATACAGGAGCCCCTAGTCGTCACGGGGGTACGTATTATTCCAGAGAATATGAATGAAACTGAAATCGTTGTTTCTTATAATAAAATTTGTGCATTTTGAAACTCGTGAATCGTAAAATTACATAAGCCCCATAGATAAAATAATATAATAACAGAAAGAATGTCGAAAGTTTTGATTGATAACATGATTCCCCGAAACGTACCGGGCGACCGTAATATTTCGATGCTCTTAAATAATATCAGCTATTTATTATAAAATTGAGTTTACTGTAATGCCCAAGATGCGTCGAATGATATAAGGCCATCAGATTCAGGTAATACATTTATGTGTCAAACCGAAATGAACAAAATAATTCGGGGTCAATGAATATTGTCAGATAGTCGTTATATATTGTGATGAAAATTATGTTCATTGTGACGCTTCGATTCGTCGAATAATATAAGACAATGAGACAGTACTAATACATTTACAGGATGAATGTCGAACGATTTGAATTCAAATGATGGAGTTCATCGTGAGCACATCAAAGTGTAAAATAATATAAGGACATAAAAACGAAATGATATACTTACTGAATGAATTTGAAAAATATTGAACGGTAATTTGTAAACATCATTCCACGTAGCGGAAATCTGCAAAATTTTATACTCCATGGATGATATTAGATGTTATTTATGTACAAAAAAATTGTGTTTTTTGGAAAACCCTTGATTTGTAAAAGAATAAAATACTATGAAATCGAACTTAATATAATAACAGAATGTACGTGGATTGATCGGAAGGGACAGATGTAAACATTTCCACACGTAACGGATCATTGTAGTTTTAGGACCGATAAATAAAATTGGATGACATTTAAGTAGTAAAAAAGGTGTCCATTGTTTAACCACCGATGCGTAGAATTGGAATAGAATTAATAAATGAATTAAAATGAAATTGGTGTTAAAATTGACGGAATGGATGTGGAAAAATTAGAGGGGTCATATGTAAAACTCGTTATACGTACTGAAACTCCGTAATATTTCAGGCGCGACAGAATGTATTTATGTTAAAAGATAGGATTCATTGTGTCAAACCCGCGGTGCGTTAAAAAATATAAGAAAAATTACATCGCTATGATATAGTGTCAAAATGAATGGGGAAAATTTTTAAGGGCTTTAAATAACCTCACTCCACGTACCGGAAATACTTAACATTACAGGATAAATAAAATTTATTACATTATACTTGTGTCAAAAAAATTGAGTTCATTGTGAATCCAGCGATCCGTAGAATAATATAAGAACATAAAAACGATATGATATATTGACAGATATTTCACATGTAAACTGTATCACACGTTTAATATTACGTAATATTTCAGGGTAAGTAATACTAGATGATTATTATGTAAAAAAGCTTGGTGCCAGTTTTGAACCCGGCGATGCGTCCAATAATATAAGCCCCCAAAACAAGGTGATATACTGAGAGAATAAATGTCGAGATTCATGATGTGTTATATGTAAACCTTATTCTATGTACCGGAATTCAGTAATACTTCAGATATAATATTATAATTAGATGATATTTATAGACAGAAATGGTGTTCATTGTGATCACCGCGACGAGTAAAACAATATAAAACCATTAAGTCGATATTATTTTCCGTGAGAAAGAATGTGGAAAATTTTGAATGGTCATATGTAAACATTATTGCACTTACCAGAACTCCGTAATGTTTCAGGCCCGATATGAGACGTTATTCGTGCACAAAAAATGGTGTTCATTGTAAACCACGTAATGCGTGGAATAATATAAAGTCATAAATCAATGTGATACTTTGTCGGAATGACTTTGGAAAGTTTTGAAATTTCATATGAAAACATCTTTCTTCATACAGGAAATCCGTATAATAATTTACGGCAACAATAAAATTTATTAGATGATAATTGTGTTCAAGAAAGTGGATTTCACTATGAACCACCGATGCGTTGAATTATATAAGACAATAAAACCAATACGATATTGACTGAGTGACTGTGGAAGGTTTTAAATGTTCATTTGTTAACGTTCCGGAAATCCATAATATTTCAGGCCTTATAAATATTAGTTGAGGACATTTATGTAAAATAAAACTGTGACAATCTTGAACCCCACGATGAACAGAGTAATATAGTTCCATAATCTATATGACATATAGTCAGAAATAATATGGAAAATTTTAAACGGTCATAGGTAAATCTCGTTAACGTGCAGCAGTACCATATTATATCAGGCTTGATAAATAATATTAACTGATATTTAGGCACAAAACAATCGTGTTGTTTGCGAACACCGCTGTGCGTGGAAAAATATAAGGGAATAAAATCCATACGATATGTTGATAGAATTATTATTGAAAATTTTGAACTGTCCCAAGTAAACTTCATTTCACGTATAGGAACTCCGCAACAGTACAGATAAATAATATCTGATAAATATATGTACAAATAAATGATGTTCATTGTGAACTCAGCGATGCGTAAGACCATAAATTCGATATGATATATTGTCAGAATGAATGTTGAAAATTTTGATCATATGTAAATCTCACCAGACATAACGGTACTCCGTAACATTTCAACATCGATAAATGATTAGATCATGTTGTGGTACGAACAAATGGTGTTCATTGTAACCCAGCTATGCGCAGAAACATATGACCATAAAAGACATACGATATATCGTGGGAACGATTTTGGAAAACTTTGAATCTTCGTATGTATGTCGTCCTCATTCCAATTACCGGAACTCCATAATAATTCAGGATTGATAAATAATATTAGATGCTATTTATGTCGAAATAAAAGATATCCATTGTTTATAACGTCATGCACCGAGTAATATAAGACAATGGCATATATATGATATATCGATAGAATTGTTGGGAAAAATAAAGATTGATGATTTGCAAACCTTCCACGTAACGGAACTCCATAATGTTTCAGGCCAAATGTATAATGTTAGATGATATTTATGTATAAAAACAGTGTTAATTGTGGACTTCGCGAAGCATAGAAATATATAAGACCATGAAATGGATATGACATATTATCAAAACGAATGTGGAAGAATTTGAAACGTCATATGTAAATGTCATTCCATGTACCTGTACTACTTCAATATTGATAAATTGATGTTTAGGTACAAACAAATGGTGTTGATCGAGTACCCTGCTATGCATAGAAAAATATAAGTCCATAAAATCGATATTGACAGAATGAATGTGGATTATTTTGAATCATAGTATATAAACTTCATTCCACGTACCGGTACTCCGTCACATTTCAAGCTCGACGAATAACATTCGACGATTTATTCATAAAAAAATGGTGTTAGTTGAGTCGCGTGATACTTAGAGAAATATAACACAGTGATCGCCGCATTTCTTTCGCAAACCTGATGACATCTTTCGAATAAGTCTAAAATCAAGGAAATATATAAAAATTTACGATTTTTTAGTGCTAGAAAATTATTCCAGATGTCACGGTTAAGAAATAGAAATTTATTTCACTTTTATTTAGGTCACAGTGATTGGCGGGTTTTGATGCGCTTACGGCGTTTTCGAATAGCGCGCATAAGTGCGAGTCCGGCGATTAAGAGTATAAGGCGAAAAAAACTGGTTATGTTGACAGAATGAATGTGGAAAATTTTGAATGATCACATGGAAACCTCGTTCCACGTACCGGAAATCCCTAATATCACAGGATCGTTAAGTAATTGGATGGCATTTACAAACTTGAGATTGCATCTATTGCAAAACCAGCTGTGCGTAGTATAGTGTAAGGATATAAAATTGATATTACATAACGACAATATGAATGTGGACAATTTTGAATTGACATTTATGAACATCATTCCACTATCGGAACTCCGTAATATTTATGGCATTTTAAACTATATTTGATGATATTTACGGCTAAAAATTGGGTTCATTGCGTATCCCGCTATGCATAGTATAATGTATCTATAGTATAATCCATAAAACCGGCACGGTATATTAACAGAACGAATGTCAAAAATTTTTAATGGTCATATAAGCCTTGTTCGAACTTGTCCAGAATATCGTATGATTCGGCTGTGCATAAATAATAAAACATCGTCGTCATATATTAAAAAATTGTGTTCATTGTCATACCCGCGATGCGTCGAATAATATAAGACCATTAGATCAAGGAAATATGTTGATAACTTTGAACGGTCACATGCATGCTTATCATACGCCCCTTACCGTACCGGAGGACCGTAATATTTCAGAATCGAATCATAATACTAGGTCTTCGATACATTTTAAAAAATTGTTTTCTTTGTGATCGCTGTGGTGCGTAGAATGATATACAACCATCAGATCTACCTAATATATTGAAAGAATGAATGTCGAATGTTTCGAATTATCATATGTAAGCCCAGAACCGTACTGGAAGTCCCTAATACTTCGGGTTCGATGAATAGTACCAGATCATCGTTATATAATAAAAAATTGCAATATTCGCGATCCCAGCGGAATGTGGAGTAATATAAGGCCATCAGGTCGAGATAATATATAACAGAGTGTGTGTAAATAGTTTTGAAGTTTCATATGTAAGCGTCGAACCGTACCGGCGAACCGCAATAATTGGAAGTCGATTTATAATATTGGATCGTTGGTACATAATAAAAAATTGTATTTCTCGTGAACTCCGCAATGCGTAGAATAATATAAGGTCATAAAATTGATTTGACATATTCACAGAACGAATGTGAAAAAATTTTGTTGGGATTCACTACGAAAACAGTTTTTTTGTACATAGATATCATCTAATATTATTTATCGAGCCTCTAATTTTATGGAGTTACGCAACGTGTAATTATGTTTACATGCTGACAGTTTAAAATTTTCAACGTTCTTGCAGTCAATACATCATAAAGATATGATTGTTTTATATTATCCTGTGCATATTGGAGAACAGTATGAACACCATCTTTTTAAACGCAGATATCATCAAATGTGATCTAGCCTGAAGTAATACGGAGTTCCGATACTTGAAATGCGGTTTACATAAGAAACATCAAAATTTTCGATATTGTTTCCATGAATATATCACATCGTTATGAATGTTTTCTTTAATGTAAGACACGACACGGGGAACATCACGAACAAAATTTTAATATACATAAATGTCATCTTAAATTAATTAGCCAGCCAGAAGTATTACGGATTTCCGTTATGTGGAATGACGCATCCATATGGCCATTCTGCATTTTCCACATTTATTCCACATTTTCCACGCAACGGGGGATCAATATGTTCAGTTTATTGTACATAAGTATCAACTAATATAATACATCGAGCCTCAAATAAAACAGAGTACCGGTAAGTGGAATTAAGTTTTGCATATGACACATTAAAATATTCAACATTCATTATGTCAATATAATAATAATATGAATATCAGACCGATATGTTTTTTTTCTTGAAATCTGTGATACAACGACAGAATGAATGTGGCGTATGTGTTATGGTCATATGTAAACCTCATACTGCATACCGGAAAATCGAAATATTTCAGGCACGTTAAAGAGTACTAGATGATATTTACGAACAGAAAATTTCTCCACTGCTACTCCCGCAAGGCGTAAAATAATACAAGGCAATCAAATCGATATAGTATATTTACAGAATGAATGTAAAAAATTTTGAATTGTTAATGTGTAAACTACTTTCCACTTTGCTGTACTACGTAACATTTCAGGTGAGATTGATAATATTACACGTTATTTATGTAATAATATATGCTGTTCATTCTCCGTGATGCATAGAATTATATAAGACAATCAGGTGGAGATAATACCGATGAGGTATATCCTGAATATCGAGAACCGATGAGGTATATCCTGAATATCGAGAACTTTCAATGAGCATATGTGATACTTATTCCACATATCGGAACAACGTACTACTTCAGGATTGATGAATAGTATTATCATTGATTTTGTCAATATATTTCCTTGATCTAATGGTCTTATATTGTTCGACGCATCGCGGGGATGACAATGAACACAATTTCTTAATATATGGCGATGATGTTTTATTATTTATGCCCAGCGGAATGATACGATATTCTGCCCAAGTTCGATCAAAGCTTTTGTGACCATTAAAAATTTTTGACATTAGTTGTTTCAATATATTATATCAATCTGACAGTCTTATATTATTCTACGCATCCCGGGGAACACAATGGCCACAATTCTCTAATTCATGGCGAGGATATGATTTTTTTTATCGAACCGAATTGTTACGATAATCCGGTACGGTTTGAGGCTTACATTTGGCAGCTTAATGTCTTCTACGTTTATTCTCTCAATATCAACAAATGAATCTGATGTTTTTATACTATTCCACCCTCGCGGAGATCACAATGAGCACTATTCCTATACAACGTCCATTTAATATTGTTTAATGAGCACGAAATACTGTGCTCCTCCAATAACATACTGGGATTACAAATGACCTTTCACTTTCGACAGTCAATCTGCAGTCAAGGTAATGTCTCGATCTGACGGTCCAATGTCATTCTATGCATTGTGGGGTTCACAATGGTCAGAATTTTTTAATAGATAGCATCGATCTAATATTATTTTTCGACCACGTAATGTTAGGTACTTCTGGGACAGTCCGCAACATACATATGGACACATGAAGCTCTAGACATTCATTCTGTCAATATATCATCTAGAGAAACAACTTTTTATTATCTAACGACGATCTAATGTTATTAATAGACCCCAAAGTATTATCTAACGACGATCTAATGTTATTAATAGACCCCAAAGTATTACGGTCCTCCGAGGCGTACATATGACTACTCAAAATTTCCGAATTCATTCTGCCAATTAATTAATTTGTTCTGATTGTCCTATAATATTATATGCTCCTCGGGGATGACAATTATAACAATATATTAATATGCAACGGCGACATGAAATTGTTTATCGTACGCAGGCACGGTTCGTGGCTTACACATGAAAATTTTAAATATTTGACGTACATTCTGTCATTACATTATCTCGAACTGATTGTCTTAAATTTTTCTACACATCGCGGAAGCCACAATGTACACAAATTTTTAATATAAAACGAAGATCAAATATTATTTACCGACACCGCAATTTTACCGTCCTCCGGTATATTTCGGTACATACATATGACGATTCAAATTTTATGACATTCAATCTGTCAATAAATAATCCCGATCTTATGGTCTTATATTATACTACGCATCGTGATGTACAAATGAGCATTTTTTTACATTGAGAGACGGCGAAATATTATTTATCGACGTCGAAATATAATGGACCTCCGGTACGATTCGTAGTTTGCACGTGACAAATCAAAGTATTCTACATTAATCCTAACAACACATTACATCGATCTGAATACATTATGTTAATCTATTAATCGCACACATCACGATGAACAAAGTTATTTAATACATAGCGATGACCTGATATTATTTATCCTCCCCGAAGTATGATTTTACTCCGATACAGTACTGGGCCTGCATAAGACAATCCAAAATATTCGAAATTTATTCTATCAATATATTATCTCGACTTGTCGGTCTTATATGATTCTACGCATAGCAAGCTTCACAATGAACACAATTTCTTAATACATAATGACTGTCTGATATTATACATCTACCCCGAAATGTTACGGTCCTCAGATAAAGCTCGGAATATGCATATGACCGTTAAAATATTTCTCTACTATTTTAATTTCTATTATTAATATTTTTCTATTATTCTCCGAATCGCGTGTATGACAATAAACAGGATTTTATAATTTGTAAAAACGATATAGCAATATCGTTCGCCTCCTAAATATTACTCTCCTCAGGCATGGATCGGGGTTTACATAAGACAATTCAATGCCAACAATTGTCCCCTCAATATATTACATCGGGCTGATGCTCTTATTCTACACATTGCACATATGTAACAAAATTTGTTTAATATACATCGAATATACAATGTTATTTATCGTCCCTGACGTTTAACGATCCTACGGTACGGTTTAGTGCTTGCTTATGTGATTTCAAAATTTTCGGCATTCATTGGTCAATATATTAACAATATCTGATGGTTCTGTGTAATTCTACGCATCAAGGGGATCAAAATGAACACAGCATTTTAATATATAACGATCTAATTTTATTAATCGACCACGAATTATTATTATGGTCCTCCGGTACGGTTCGGTGCTTAAATGTGACAGTTCATATTATTCGACATTAATTCAGTCAGTATAATATTTCAACCTGGCGTTCAACCTAATTCTACGAATAGATGTGTCCAAAACGAAAACAGTTCTTTAAACATATAACGACGATCTAATGATATTTCGACCACGAAATATTACTGTCATCCAATGTCTTTCGGGGCTTGCATATTACTGATTAATATATTCGATATTCATTCTGTCAACCCATTATCTCGATCTGGTGTTCTTATCTTATTCTATCCTTCGTGGAGTCTACAACATACACAATTTTTTAATTTATAATGATTATCTAATGTAATTTCTACCACGAAATGTTGCAGACATCCGTCGCTGTTCGGGGCTAACATATTTTAAAATATTGGATATTTATACCGTCAATGTAATATCACGATGTGATCATTTTATATTATTCTACACAACGCGCTGTTCACAATCAAAACAATTTTATAATATATTTCGATGATCTAATATTATTTATTGTCACCTAAATATTACGGTGATCCGGTGCAATTCTTCGCCTGCATGTAAAATTCTAAATTTTCAACAATCATACTGACTATATATTACCTTAGTCTGATGTTCTCATATCACTAGATGCAACGCGGACATTACAACAAACACTAGTTTTTATTATATAACGTCAGTCAGATTATATTTACCGATTTCTAAATATTAAGGACCACCGGGAAGGTTTTCGTGACACAAGTGGCCGTTCGAAACATTCAACAAACATTCTGTCAATATATTATATAGATATGATTGTCCTCTATTATTCTTCGCATCTCAGAGATCACATAAAATAAAATTTTTTGATATATGAAGATAATCTAGTATTATGTATCGACCATGAAATATTACGCTCCACCATTAAAGTACGGGGCTTACATATGACAGCAAAAACTTTCGACATTCATTCAGTAAATGTATTATCTCGATCTGAAGGCCTACTCTACACATCATGGAGAACTCAATAAACTAATTTTTTTAATATATTTCAGCTATCTGATATTATTTACTGAACTCGTAATTTTATTGAAATCCAGTTCTATTCGTTTCATGCGTATGACAGTTCAAAATTTACGACATTCATTCTGTCAACTTACTATTCCGATATGATAGTCTTATATGATTTCACGCATCGCGGGCATCACTAGGAACCAAACTTTTATTAAATAACGACTATTTAATGTCATTTATCGATCCCGAAATATTACGGTCTTACGGTACGGATCAGGACGCACAAACGAAAATCAAAATTTTCGACGTTTATTGTGTCAATATATTAACTCGATCTGAGAGTTTTATATTAATACAAGTTTTTCGGAGATGATAACAAACTTTATTTTGTAATGTATAAGGACTGTGTGACATAATTTATCGACTAAAGAATATTACGGGCCATGTGTTCCCTTCGGGGCTTACATATGATAAATCAAATTTTTCAGAATTCATTCTGTCAATTTATTATCTCAATCTTATGTTATACTATGCATCGCGGAGATTAAAATGAACAGAATTTTTAACATATTACGATGATTCAAAATTATTTATCGACCTCCTGTTATTATGGTCCTCTGGGTTTACATATGACAGTTCAGAGTATATAATATTTATCCTTATTATCTGGATCTGATGTTCTCAGATATTCGAGTTCTTAGATATTCGGCATCGTGGGGAACGCAATGAAATCAATTTTTTATATATAACGACGGCCTAAAATTAATCGATCCTAAAATATTACAATCATCTTGCACGGTTTGGGTCTTACTTATGATCATTCAAAATTTTCAACTTAGATTCAGTCAATATACAATATTGATCTTATTATCTTATATTATTTCACGACAAGCGGAGTTCATAATGAAGAGATTTTTCAAAAAATCTTGTATTATTTTTCAGAAAATAAAATATAAGATTTGATAAAAATAAAAATGTTCAAATGTTCAAATGTTTCAAAAAATAAAATATAAGATTTGATAAAAATAAAAATGTAAGATTTTTCAAAAAATCTTGTATTATTTATCGACCACGAAATATTATTGTCTCCCAGTACATTTCGGGCCTTACATACGAACACGCAAACATTTGGACGTTCACTCTGCCAATACAGTTTCTCGATCTGACTGTCATATATTTTTGTACACATCGCGGGGAATGAACATCATTCATTTCTACATAAGTATCATCTAAATTTATATATCGAAACTGAATTATTAAGTTCCGTCGGCAATGAAACAGTCGTACGTATGACGAATTATAGGTTTCACCTATCATTGGAGCTTATCTGATGGGTCTTTTATTTTTCTAGTAATGGGATCACAATGAATAACATTCATTTCTACATAACTATCATATAATTTTATTTATCAATTCTGAATTAATACGCTGTTCCGACACTTGTAGAGGTTTATATATGACGCATCAATATTTTCGACATTCGACTTGTCAGTATTTCATAATGATCTGACGATCAATGAAATCCATTCTTTTCTACAAAACATCGTCTAACATTATTCATCGACAATGAAATAATACGGTTCTCCGGCATGAGTAGGTGCTTACATATTACGAATCAAAATTTTCAACATTCATTAAATCAATATTCCATATCGATTTCATTTTCTTATATAATTTTACGCATTGCGCGAATCGCAATGAATGCCATTTTTTGTTCGTAAAAATTATCTAGTACAATTTAACGACCTTGATATGCTACAGACTTTCGGTATGTGGAATGAATTTTATATATGACCATATATAAAATATATATGGTCTTATGTGTGTGTGTGTGTGTGTGTGTGTGTGTGTGTGTATTTGATAGTACTTAACATTAGATAATGTTTATTAACTAAGAGTTGGTCATTGTGAACTCCGTGGTGCGTAGAACACACACACACACACACTATCAAATATAACGGAGTACAGAAACGAGGAATTCTGTTTACAGATGTCAATTTAAAATTTTCCATATTCATTCTGTCAATATACCATATCGATTTTATGGTCTTACATAATTCAGCGCATCGATGGTTCATAATGAACTTCATTTTTCTGAACACAAATATCATCTAATAAATTTTATTGTTCCCGTAATATTACTGCATGTGGTACGTTTTCATATGAAGATCTTGTGATGAGAGATCTTCATATGAAGATCATATGAAGATCTTGTGATGAGAGATCTTCATATGAAGATCATATGAAGATCTCTCATTCAAAACTTCCAACATTCATTCCGATAATATGTCACATCGAATTATGGCTTTATACTATTCTACGCATTACGTGGTTCACAATGTCCACCATTATTTTGACCACGAATATCATCTAATATTATTAATCGGATATGAAATATTACGGAGTTCTGGCACGTGCAACGAGGTTTACATATGAGCCTTCAAAATTTTCCACATTTTTTCTCACAGAATATAATATCGACTTAATGGTTTTATATTAGTCTACACATCGCGGCGTTCACAACGAAAACCACGTTTGTCGGTAAATGTTATCTAATAATTATATGAAGTCTGTAATATTACGTAGTTCAGGTACGTGGAATGAGATTTACATATAAAACATTGTGATTCTCGACATTCATTCTGCCCATATATCATCTTGATTTTATTATTTTGGAGGATTATATTACTCTGCGCGTCGCGAGGTTCGTCACAACGAACTCCAATCTTTTGTAAATATATATCATCTGCTATTACTTATCTAATCTGAAATATAACGTAGTTACTAAACATGTTGTACAGGTTACATATGAACAAACAAAATGTTCTGCATATATTCTGGCAATATATCATATTGTTTTCATGTCCTTATATTATTTTACGTATAGCGGGAATCATAATGAACTCCATTTATTTTGACACAAATACAATCTAATATGTTTTATTGTTCCTGCAATGTTAAAGAATTCCGGTACGTGGAATGAGGTTACATAAGGCCCTTAAAAAATTTCCCCATTCATTTTATCTATAGCTAACACAGATTTTATACTATTTTTTTACGCATCACGGGGTTCACAATGAAACCTATTTTTCAACATAAATACAATCTAATATTATATGTCGCGCCTGAAACGTTATAGAGTTCTGGTACGTGGAACAAGATCTACGTATGACCCCTCAAATTTTTCCACATACATTCCGTCAATTCATCATATCGATTTTATTTTATTTCATTTATTATTTTACGCATCGAGGGTTAAACAATGGACACCTTTTTTATTACATAAATGTCATACAATTTTATTTATAGTTTCTAAAATATTACTATGTTCCGGAACGTAGGGAGATATTTTCATCTGCCCTTTCTAATCTATCCACCTACATTCGTCATTATATCAAATCTATTTCATGGTATTATATACTTCTACAAATATCAAATCGATTTCATGGTATTATATACTTCTACAAATCGAGAGCTTCCCAAATATCACCATTTTTTTGTACATAAGTGACAACTATTGCTATTCATCGTGTGTAAAGTTGTACAGTCTGCTACGTGGAATGATGTTTACAAGTGACCGTTCAACATCTTTCAAATTCATTCAGTCAGTATATCATTTCAACTTTATGTCCTTTTATGCATTGCTATGTTCACAATAAACTATATCTTTTTCTCCGTAAACATCGTCAAATTTTATTAATCGATCCTTCACGGATTTCCGGAGCGTGGAATGAGGACTACTGGTGTATCAAAATTTACCTCATTCAATCTATTAATACACCATAATGATTTTATGGTTTTATGATATTCTACCTCCTTGCGGTGTTCACGGTGAATAACATTTTCTTGTACATAACTATCATCCAATATTATTTATTGAGCCTGAAATATTTCGGAGATCCGGTACGAGACATGATGTTACATATGAACATTCAAAATATTCCACATTCGTTATTCCGATATTATATTGAATGGGCTTACGTTAATTTGACTTTCGCGGGATACACAATGAACACAATTTCTTTGCTCATAAATTTCATCTAATATTATTTATGCAGGCTCAAATATACGGTTTCCTGATACGTGATATGTGGTGTACATGACATTCAAAATTATCCACGTTAATTCTGCTAATATATCATATAAATTTTATAGTCTAACATAGTAATACTCATCGTAGTGTACTCAATGAACACCATTGTTTTGTACATAGATATCATTTAATACTATTTGTCTATACTGAAACATTCAGGGGTTCCGGTATTTGGAATGAGGTTTACCTATAGCCATTCAAAACATTTTGTTCATTTGCTCAATATATCACCTCGATTTTATGAATTTATTATATTATATGCGTCGCGGGCTTCATAATGGACATCATTTTTTTACAAGGACACAACCTTATATTATTTAGCGCTCCTGAAATATTATGGATTCCCTGTACATGGAATGAAGTTTTTTCGTATTACGGTTAAAAATTTTTCACTTTCTCAATGCATCATAAAGATTTTATTGTATTATATTATTCTTATTGCAGGGTTCACGAATTGCACATCATTTCTGTTCATATATATCATCCAACACGACTTTACAAACTTCAAATAACAAAATGTTCCGGTATGTGGAATGAGGCTTACATAAGTGTCCAGTACCTTCAATACCTTCCACATTCATTTTGTCAAGATATCATGTTGGCCTCATTGTCTTATATTATTCTACTCGTCGCGGGGACAGTGAATACATTTTTTTTCTACGTAAATATTAACTAATTTTATATACCGAAATTGAAATATTAAGGCTCTATGGCATTGACGGCTGCTTACATACAACGAATCAGAATATTCGATATTCACTCTGTCAATACGTCATATCGTTCTTATAGACTTAAATAATTCCACATATCACAGAGTCTGGAATGAACAACATTCTTCCCTTCATAACTATTTCATTTCTCGACACGTAATAAGGCGGTCATCCGGAAATGATATAGCCTTACACTTGATAAATCAAAATTTTCGACATATACTCTGCCAATATATTATACATATGTATTAGACTTATATTATTCTACGTATCGCGAGATCACAATGAACACAATTCCTTTCTACATAAATGTCTCCTAATTTTATTTATTGACCTTGAATTATTTCGATCCTCTGACACTTATAAGTGCTTACATATGATGAATCAAAGTTTTCGACATTTATTCCGATGGTATATCGTATTGACCTGATGGCACCATATAATTCTACGTCTCGTAAGGTTCGGAATGAACACCATCCTTTTATGCAAAACTACCGCGTAATATCATTTAACGACCATGCTATCAATAGATTACTTTCCTCCAACGGTCACATATTATTCTACGCATCGCGGGGATCACAGTGAACGTAACTTTCTTTTATATAACTTCGATCCAGTATTATTTATGGACTCCGAAATAACAGCTCCTCCGGTAGGAATCGGGATTTACATATGATAAAATCTACTAAAACATCTAATAAAAAAATCAAATCTAATAAAATATCAAAATAATCTATATGCACTCATTCAATAGATTATGCCCCTCTTATGGCCTTATATTACTCTATTTACCTCGGGAATCACAATGCACACTATTTTTTAATATATAAACATGATCCAACACTACTTTTTTTCCGAAATGATGCGCTTTTCCGACAAGGAACAGAGGTTGCATATGGTAAATCAAAATATTCTAATTTGTAAGTATCAAAATATTCTAAGTATCATGGCTACATATGGCTATCAAAATGTTCTACGTTCACATTATCAATAGATTATCTCCCACTGGTGGGCTAATACTATTCCACGCATCGCGGGGAGCGGAGTGATATCAACATTTTATTATATGATTACGATGCAATATTATTTATCGTCCCTGAGATAATAAAATCCCCAGCTAAGTACTGCGCCTTACTTACGATTATTCAAAATATTTTAAATTCATTCCGTAAAAATATTATCTCGATCATATGGGAACAATTCTTTAATATATATGATGATCCAACATAAATGATCCAACAATATTTATCATCCCTGAAATAATACGCTCTTCTGGTACTGATCGGGGCATACATGTGGTCATTCAAAATATTCTCCACCTACTCCATCAATAGTTTATCTCGATATGATTGTCTTATTCTACGTGTTGTGGATATCACAAAGAACACAATATCTTAATATATAACTACGATTCAATATTATCTATCGTACCCGAAGTAATACTCTCCTCCGGATCGGGCATATATATGAAAAATATTGTATATTCATTCTATCAATATATTATCTCGACCTGATAGTCTCATATTATTCTGCACATCGCGGGAATCACAAAGAATATTTAATACATAACTACCAGCTAACCATATTCGTCAACCCCGAAATATTACGGTTCTCTACAGTGGAATGTCGCCTTCATATGATAATTCAAAACTATCGGCATTCATTCTGTAGAAATATTATCCCGATCTGATGGTCTCACATTATTTTACGCATAGCGTAAGTTAATTTTAAAACTATATTTAGTTTTAAAATTACAAAACTTACTAATTTCAGAGATATTTAGTAGATATCACAGATAAAATGTGATAATAGGTTAAAGTACTCTGTTTCGACTCTGTTATTATATATATTCTTATCTTTCGGTATACAATCTACAAAACTTGCTAATTTCAAGCATGTTGTGTAGTTTTCACGTTCAATCATTGATATCATATTGAATTTCCCTGTTTCAACTATGTATTCGTGATTGATTCGTCCTATTTCGCATTGTAAATGCAACAAGTATTTCACAGATACTCCTCAAATTTCATGACGAAACAGTGATACCATTGAGAACTTCTCGCTTTCAAATGTGATTTCGTGAACCATTCGTTCTTTTCGTTATATAAACACTCAAAAATTGCTAATTTCAATGATATTTCGTTGATTATATGACGAAGAGTGGTTATAAGTTGAATATCTCTCTTTCGACGATATTGTTGTGAAATATTCATAATTTTCGATTAAATGCTACAAAACTAGCTAATTGCATACAAATTTCATAGATTTCACGAAATCGTTACAATACATTGAATTACACTATTTCACGTTTTAGTAAAATATTCGTATTTTTCGTTTTAAATTCGAAAAAAGAGTAATTTCGTAGTTTCATCATAAATGCCACTACGAAGCAGTAATAATTCGTTGACAATTTATGTTTAGTCGATGTTTAGTTGATGTTTTCGTGAAATAATCGCATATTTTGTTGTAAATTCTTCAAAACTCTCCAGTTGCACAGATATATTGTTGATTTCACAAGTAACAGTGATAATACTTTGAATTTCTATGTTTCAATTACGTTTTCGTGAAATATTCGTATTTCTCGTAGTAACTTCGACAAAACCTGCTAACTGTGTCGTTATTTATTGGATTCCGCAACGAAACAGATATAATACAGATATAATTGAAATTCTTTGTTTCATCTATGTTTCCCAGATATATTTTGCGTTTAAAATTCAAAAAAACCTGCTAATTTCTGAATTATTTCGTAGACATCACGAGAAAACAATGACAACATGTTGGATTTTTGTGTTTCGACGTTGTCTTCGTGAAATATTCCTATTTTTCCTTGTTAATTGCACAAAAAAATACAAATTTTTAATTAGTTTCGTAGATTTCACCACGAAATAGTGATAATAAGTTGAAATTCTTGTATTGCGTCGGTATTTTCGTGTAATATTCGCAATTCTCTTAAGTAAATTCGTCAAAACTTGCTAATTTCGTAGATATGCCGAAGTTCTGTTACAATATAAGTTCTGTTACTATTAAGTTAAATTATTCTCTTTCGACTATGTTTTCGTGAAACATTCCTATTTTTCGTTATAAATTCGACAGCAATTGCTAATTTCATTGATATTTCGTAGGCTTCACTACGAAACAGTGATCATAATTTTAGGTACCATTTTTCGACATTTTTGTTAAATATATCTAAGTTTTGTTGTAAATGTAACGAAACATTCTGGATTCATATTTTTTAGATTTCAAAACACAGTAGTGGTAATACGTAGAATTACGTTGTTGTACGATATTTACTTGTAATATTCGTATCATTAAATATGAACTCGACAAAAATAATTAATGTCTTTGGTACTCCGTAAATTTCAGAACGAAATATCATATGGATCTGATATTCAAATTATTACTATATTGACAGTATGATTATTTAAAATTTTGAAGTGTCACATGTAATCATCATTCCACAGTCCGTAATATCACTCCGTGATATTTCAGGAAGTAATAGTTAAGTAATAGTAGACTATACTTATGTACTATACAAAAAAACGCTATATGAAGTAGTGCCCCCAGATCAAAATTTTTTCACATTCTTTCTCTCAATATTTCAAATCGATTATATCGTCTTATGCTGTTCTACGCATCGCGGGGTACCGTTCGGGGATTTCTTGTGGAAATTCAAAACCCTCGACATGCATTCTGTCAATATATTATCCCGATCTGAAGGATTTGTAAATTTTACGCATCTATCAATCTATGTGTCTTCCATTTCCTACGCAACGCGGAAATCGCAATAAACACAATTTTTCGATATATAAAGACGATCTTATATTACTTAACGATCCAGAAATATCCTTTAGTGCGGATCGCGGGATACAGGTGAGCATTAAAAGTTTACAATATTCATTTTGCCAAAATATTATCTCGACTTTGCGTCTAATATTATTCTCCGCGTCGCTTAGAAAACTGTGACCACAATTTTTACATATACAACAATGATCTAATATTATTTGCTTCCCCAATGTATTACGGTACTCCGGTAGGTTTCTGAGCTTACAAGAGATGAAAATATTTGACATTTATTCTTGTCAAATTACTAACTTGAACTGATACTCTTATATTATTCTACGCATTGCAGGGAACGCGTGGATCATAATCTTCGAATATCTTTTGTACATTAACATCATATAATTTTGTTCATCTAGTTTTATTTAACAACCCTGATGTATTACCATTCTCCAGCACTGAGAACTGCTTACGTATGACGAATCAAAATTTTCGACGTGCACATCATATTGTCTTATGGTCTTATTATACTATTTTGCGCATCGCTGGGTTCGTAACAAATACCATTCTTTTCCACGAAAATATAATTCATTTTATTTGTCGACACTAAAATATTGCCATTATCCGGCACTGATAGCTGCATACACATGACGGTTCAATAACCTCGAAATTCATTCTGTCAATATATCATATAAATCTGATCGTTTTATATTATTCTACCCATTGCGGGGATCACAATGAACACCATTCTTTTTTACATAAGTATTATGTAACTTTATTTATCGTCCTTAAAGTATTACGATCCTCCGGCACTAATAGAGGCTTACATATGGCCGATCAAAGCTTTCGACAGTCATTATATCTGTCAATATATCATATCGAAATGAGAGGCTCATATAATTCTATGTATCGCGGGGGTCACAATGAATATTATTCCTCTTTACATAAATATCACCTGATTTTATTTATCGACCCTGAAATAGGTCCTCTTGCACTGATAGGTGCTGATATTTGACGAATCAAGTTTTCGACAATAACTCTACCTATATACAATATCGTTCTAACGGCCTCACATTTTTCTACGCAACACGGGGATCACGATGATCTACATTCTTTACTACATAAGCACCATCAATTCTATTTATCGACCCTTATGTATTACGATCTTCCGGCACTGAGAAGTGCTTACATATGACGGATCAAAATTCTCGACCATCTATCCATAATTCATAAAGACCTGACTGTTTTACAATATTTTATGCATTGCGGGGTTCACAATGTACACCATTCTTTACTACATAACTATCATCTAACATTGTTTTGTCAACAGAATGGTTACCGTCCTCTATCACTGACAATTGCTTACATATGGCCAAACAAAATTTTCGATTCTAGTTCTGTCAATAATTCATCTCGAACTGATGGTCTTATATAATTCTAAGCTGCGCGGTGTTCACAATGAACACCATTCCTTTCTACACAGATATCGTCTAATATATCGTCCCTGAAATATTTTTTTTCCCGTACTGATAGAGTTTACGTATGACTAATCAAAATTTTCCATACTTTTTCTGTCAATATGTCATACCAATCTGATGGTCTTATATATCTTATATATCTTATATATCTTATACATTGCGGGTATCACAATAACGACTATTTTGAACATAAATATCATTATTACTTTTCGACCCTAAAATTGTACGTTCATCCGGCACTGATAGGGGTTTGTTTATTACCCACAAAGGTATTCGACATTCAACCTATCAGTATATCATACCGATCTGAAGATCTTGTACTATTATACGCAATGTGCGGATCTCAATTGATTCCATTCACTTCTATATAAAAATCATCTAACTTTGTTTATCTATCCTGAAATATTACGGTCCTTCGGAAATAACAGGGTCTTACATATGCCGAATCAAATTCTAGGCCATTAATTCTATCAAAATGTCATATCGAACTAATGGTCTTATATTATTCTTTTTATCGGGGGAATCACAATCAACACCATTCTTTTATACATATATATCTCCAACTTAATTTTTGAATCCTGAAATATTGCGATCCTCCGGCACTGATGGGTCATTACATAGGGAGATTCAACACCGTATACATTCATTCTGTCAGTATTTCATATAGACATAACGGTCTTATGTTATTCTACGCAACGCAAGGATCATGAACATCATTATCTTCAATATAAATATCATCTAATTTTATACATCAACCATGAATCGTCACGGACCTATAGTACTGATAAGTGCTAAAATATGACGATTCATAGCTTTTGATATTCATTCTTGTATATCAATTCGATCTGATGGTCTAATATTATTATATTCTGCGCACCGCGGGTTTCACAATGAACACAGTTCATCTCTACATATATATCACCTTATTTTATTTATCTATCTTGAACTATTACGGTCCTCCAGCAAAGATGGGTGATCGCATTTGACGAATCAGACATTTCGACATTCACTCTGTCAGTATATCAAATCGAAGTAACGTCTATTATTATTCCGATCATCGCAGAGACCATATATACTTCATTACTTTCTACACAAGTATCATCTCAATTTATATGTAGACCATGAAATATAACGGATCTCCGACACTGATAGGTACTTACATATGACGACTCAATATTTTCGATATTCATTCTGCCAATACATCATATCGATCAGATTGTATTATATTGTTCTACGAATCGCGGGGATCACTATGAACACCATTTTTTTTCTACATAATTATCATCTAATCTTATTTATCTACCATGAAATTTTATTCCGTCACTGAGAGGTGCTTACGTATTACGAATCAAAATATTCGACTTTCTTTCTCTCAATATATCATGTCCATAAACTGGTCTATAAATCTTCACATTGCGTGGATCGCAATGAACATTCACTTCAACATAAATATCACGAATTTTATTCATTGACTCTGAAATATATCGGTCCTCCGGCACTGCTAGGTGCTTACATATGACGAATCGATATTTACGACATCAATTCTGTCAATGCAACATATTGTTCTGAAGTTCTTATATTATTCCACGCATCGCGTGGATAATAATGAACTATTCTTTTATACATAAATAACATCTAATTTAATTTGTAGACGCTGAAATATTAAGATCCTCCAGCACTGATAGAGGCTTACATATAGCGCATGAAAATTTTTGACATTCAATGAGTCAATATAACGTATCGATCAGATGGTTTTATATTATTCTACTCGTAGCGAGTTTTACAAAGAACACCATTAATACTTAATTATCTCCTACTTAATTATCATCTAATTTTATTTTTCGATCCTGAAATTACGGCACTGCTAGGGGTTTATATTTGACAAATATTTCGTCATCCAAGCAGTCAATATGTCGTGCCGACCTGATGGTTTTTATTTTTCTAGTCAATGAGTGGATCATAATGACATCTACATAGTTATCATATAATTTCATTTTCCGACTGTGAAATATTACGCTTTTGTACTTATAAGTGCTTACATGTGACGAATCAAAATATTCGACATTCATTCTATCTGTATGTCATACGGAACAGGTGGTCCTATATTATTCTATGCATGGCGGGATCTCAATAAATAAAAATCTTACCTACATAAGCGTCGTCTAATTTTATTTATCGATCACATTGGACGCCATTACTTTGTACATAGATATCATCTAATTCTATTCATTGATGTTGACATATTACGGTAATGCGGCACTTATAGGTGCTTGCTTATGATGAATCAGTATTTTCGGCATTCACCTTTTTCTTAATGCATCTCAACTATGTGACGGTCTAATATTATTGTGCGCATTGCTTGTATCACAAAGGACGCAATTCCCTTCTATAAAAATATCATCTAATTCTATTCATCGGCCCTGAAATTTTAAGGATCTATGGAACTTATAAGTGCTTACATATGAATAATCAAAGCTTACGACATTCGTTGCGTCAATATATCACATCGAGGTGATGGTCATATTTTACGCATTGCAAGTATCACAATGAAAGCCACTACATGCATATGAATAGCATCTGCCACTATTTATCTACCCTGAAATATTTCGGTCTTCCCGCACAGAGGGAGTAGTGGCTTGCTAATGACGAACCAATATTTTCGATATCCAGTCTGTTAATATATCTTAACTATCTGGTGGTCTTGTATTATTATACGCATCGCTGGTATCACGATGAAAGTCATTCCATTATACAGAACTATCATTCAATATTATTTATCGACCCTGAAAAATTGCGATTTTCCTATTCTGATGGGTGCTTACACATATCGAAACAGAGTATTCGATATTCATTTTGTCGGTATAAAATACAGACCCCCATGGTCACATATTATTCAACGCATCGCGGAGTACACAATATACATCATTCCTATATAATCCATTCCAAAATATCATCTAATTATAATCATCGACAGTGAAGTATTACAGTCCCCCTTCATTGATTGGTGATTATGACAAATAAAGAATTTCGACATTCATTCTTTCCATGTATTATGTCGATTTGATGGTTTTATACTATTATAAGAATCGCGGGTTTACAATGAACACCATTCCTTCCTAAATAAATGTCATTTAATTTTATTTATCGACCCCGATAGTTGCATACCAATGACGAATCGTAACTTTCGAAATTCATTCTCTCAATATATCATTTGTATCTGATAGACTTATATTATTCTACGCTTTGCGGTGATCACAATGAACAAAATATTTTCATATAAAACTAGTTATAAGCTACACCAGTACGGATCGTAAATTACGTATGATATTTCAAAACTTTCTACATTCATGCTATCAATGTATTATCTGCACCAAATATTATTATATTATATACGCATCGCGGGAATCAAAATAAACAACTTTTTTAATAAAAAGTACGATTTGGAATTATTTATCCTAACCGAAAGTATACTTTACTACGGTACTAATCGCGACAACATATGGTCATTCAAAACATTCTAAATTTACTGTATCAATAGTTTATCTGATGGTCTTATATTATTCTACGAACCTCGGTGTCATAATGAAGACAATTCTTTAATATAGAACAACGATTCAGTATTATTCATTGCTTATCGTCCCCGAAAATGTACGCCCTTCCGTTACGTATGGGGGCACCCATTCTAAATATTCTACATTAATTTTGACAGTACATTATATCGATCAGATGTGCTAATATTATTCTATGCATCACGGGTATCAAATTGAAAAATTTTTTCAAATATAAAATAACGATTTAATATTATTACCATCACCGATGTAATACGCGCCTACGGTAAGTATCGGGGCTTTCATATGATAATTCAAAATAATCTACATGCTATCAATAAATTACTTCGATCTGATCGAAATGAAAGAACATTCTAATATGAAACAATGGTTTAGAATTATTTGTCATCCCCGAAATAATACACTGCTCCCGTTCGGTTCAGGGCTTACATGTGGTTATTAGAAGTATTTTACATTCATTCTAAAAATATATTATCTCGATCTGATGGAATTGCATTAATCTACGGGTTCTGGAGATTACAATGAACTCAATTTCTCAAAATATAACGGCGGTCCGACACTTTTATTTATCATCCCCGAAGTAAAAAGCTCCACTGGTCCGGTTCTGGGTTAACACATGATCATTTAAAACATTCTACATTTATTCTTCAATACATTATTTCGATCTGATTTTGTGTAATGTAAATCAAAATGCATCAAAATGTAAAATTTTTTTGATATCAAACAACAATTTAGTATTATTATAGTTCCCGAAATAACACGATCCTCCTGTACAGATCTGGGCTTACATATGATCATTCAAAGTATTCTACACTCATTTTATCAATATAATATCTCGATCTGATGATCCTATATCATTCTACGCATCACGTGGATCGCAATGAATACAATTTTTTAATATATTCCGGCGATCCAATTTTCTCTGTCGTTCCCAGAAAAATACGTTTCGGCGGTATGGATCGGGGATTGCATGTGATAATTCAAAGTTTTCTACACTCACATTAATAATAGATTATCTCCCTCTGGTGTTCTTATACTATTCTGCGCATCACGGGAATCACATTGAACACAAATTTAAAATTTACTACGATAATCCAGTATTATTTACGGTCCCTGAATTAATAGGCTCCAGCCTATCAGTACGTATCGGGGCATACATATGGTCATTCAAAGTATTCTACATTCACTCTATCATTATATTATCTCGATCTGATCGTCTTCTGGTATTCTAAGTGTCGCGGAGATCACAATGAACACAATTTCTTTAATATATAACGGCGAACCAGAATTGTTTATCGTCCCCGAAGTGATCGCTCCTCGGGTAAAAATCGGTGATTATATATTAATATTTAAAGTATTTCACATTCACACCATCAATAGATTATCTTCATTCTACTGTTTTATGCATTTCTACGAATCGCAAGTACCAAAATAATGTTTTTTAAAAATATAAAACAGCAATTTTTTAAATGAACGCAATATATAATATATAGCGACGTTATAAAATCATTAATCGTCACCAAAGTATTAGAGTCCTCCTTTACTCTTTCGGGAATTATATATGACAGACCCAAACTATCGACATTCATTCTGCAATCATATTATCGCGAGTTGATTGTCTTATGTTTTTCTGCGAATCGCGGAGAATACAGTGAACACAATGTTTTAATATATGAAGACGGACTAATATTATTTATCGTCCGCGTAATATTACGATTCCCCAGGTCGTTTCAGATCATGCAAATGACAATACAATTTCTTCTTTCTGTCACTATATCATCATGAACGGAAGTTCTTTTATTATTCTACGCATCGCGGGGAACACAATGAACTCAAATATTTAGTATAAAGAAGATCTGATGTTACTATCGTGCCCCAAATATAGTGGTCCTGTGGTACGGTTCGGGTCTTACATATGTGGCATCAAAGTATTTGAAAATAATTCTGTCCATGTTTTAAATCTATCTAATGCTCTTGTACAATTATATTCACTGCGGGGATTACAATGAATATAATTCTTTGATATATAACGAAAATCTAATATTATTTACAATCCCGAATTTTTACGATCCTCCTGTACGACACGGGGCTTCCATATGACACTTCAAAATTTTCTACATTCATTCTGTATATATACATTATATAGAACCGACAGGCTTATATTATTCTGCGCATCGCGGGGTTAGGAATGAACACCATTGTTTTGTATACACACACACACACACATATATTATTTAATACTAGTTATAGATCCTGAAATATTACGGAGTACCGGAACGTGGGATGAGGATTTATTATGAAAACTCGATATTTTCTACACTTATTCTTTCAATATATCGTATTGATTTTATAGCCTTATATTATTCTACGCATCGTGAGGTACACAATGAACACCACTTTTATACATAAATATCACCTATTATTACTTATAGAATCTGAAATATTACGCGGTACCGGTACGTGGAGAAAGATTTACCTATGACAATTCAAAATTTTCTCATCGTGAGGTACACAATGAACACCACTTTTATACATAAATATCACCTATTATTACTTATAGAATCTGAAATATTACGCGGTACCGGTACGTGGAGAAAGATTTACCTATGACAATTCAAAATTTTCGACAAACGTTCTATCATGATATTATATTGATTTCATGGTCTTACATTATTCCACGCATCGCGGGGTTAACAATGACACAATATTTTTGTACATCAAATTCATTTAATTCTATTTATCAAGCCTGAAGCGATAAGGATTTCCGATACGGGGAATGAGGTTTACAAATAGCCGGTCAAAATTTTCCACATACTTTCTGTCATACCATTTATTTTTTTCATTTATCCTAGGTCTTGCAGATATCACAACTGGAACCACTTTTTGTACATAAATGTCATCTAATATTATTTATGGAGCTTAAAATGTTATGGAGTCCGGACCCAGAATGAGAATTACTTATGTCATTTCAAATTATTTCACATAAAAATTCTGTGAATATTTCATATCGAATTTTTAACTTCTAGTTTTTACTTAACTATCATCTAACATAGTTTTTCGGGCCTGAAATATTTGGAGTTATGGTAAGTGAAATGAAGTGTACATATGACACCACAAAATATTCCACATTCATTCTATCAATATATCATACCAATTTTATTGATTTATACTATTTACGCGGTGTTTACAATAAACATTTCTTTCAACATAAATATCATACATTATTATTTATCGTCCTGAAACACTGCGGAGGTTTGGTAAAATGAAATAAGGTTTAC